>JAHUTJ010041259.1:0-41479 GCA_036250325.1 Characodon lateralis | reverse complement strand
ACATACCCCAAGCGACTTGCAGCTGTAATTGCAGCAAAGGGTGGCGCTACAAAGTATTAACGCAAGGGGGCCGAATAATATTGCACGCCCCACTTTTCAGTTTTTTATTTGTTAAAAAAGTTTGACATCCAATAAATTTCATTCCACTTCATGATTGTGTCCCACTTGTTGTTGATTCTTCACAAAAAATTAGAATTTTATATATTTATGTTTGAAGCCTGAAATGTGGCAAGAAGTTGAAAAGTTCAAGGGGTCCAAATACTTTCGCAAGGCACTGTATGTCAGCTGCATTGGCAGCCTGTTTAGGGTGATGCCACAGCTCTTAATTGGATTTAAGTGCATACTTTAACTAGACTAATTAGACAGCTTCATATTTGGGCTTGTGGAGCAATTGAGAGGAGGACATGTCTGCTTCGGATCATTGTCCTGCTGCTTAAACCTATGTGTTTAAACGAGGCAACGGTAGATTTTTTTTTTTTTTTTTTTCTTTTTGTATGGCACCATTCATACACAAAGATATCCCATGTGCTTTGAGGGAATTTAGAGGAAAGACAATAAAATCACAGAAACCTTTAAGCTGTGTTTAAAAAAAAAGAATAGACCTTAAATTTAAGGTTACATTGATGGTCAGACAATCTGAGTTTTCCTAGTTTTCCTGGCAGATAGCAGAAATCATGGTTCCATCAGTTATGGCAAATAGCCAAGGTACTAAGGCAGCAAAGCAGCTCCAGCCTACCATACAATATTATTTTTCTGAAATACTGTTAGTTTTACACCATATGTGATGGGATTTATTCCACTTCCATTTCTTAATTTCATATATTTTTCCCAAAAAACATGGGAATCAGCTGAAAGTTTTTTGGAAAAATGTGAGACAGACCTTCATGCTCTTTTGCGTCAGCAGTTATCTGGGTATTGGAACTCTCCCTGGTTGCCATTTTTGGCAAGTCTCTATTGTATTGTTGAATCATCAACACTGACACTGAAGATAGATAATTTGTTGATGCACTTTTGGAGTAATTTTTGTCATTTCGGTTGGCCAGCCACTGCTGTGAAGGTCTACCATTGTTCCATGCTTTCTCAATTTATTGTTAATGACTCTTACTGAAGTTTGCTCCAGCCTCAAAGCCTTAGTATTTCCCTTTCCAGAATTATAGATGCCAATGCATTTGTTTATCATCTGTTGCTGAATTTGTTTCAATTGCATGACATGATGGGTTGTTGGTTGATTTCTTTTAGCCTACTTCATGCAGTGAGACAAGCATTTTATTGATTCTACAGGTATTTATCGGGCCTTTGTGTGGTAGTGAAACTGAACTAAAAAATGTGGTTAATCACAGCTAAGTCAAGATTTGTTTACTTTTTCACAGAGTGCCAGTTCGGTTTGGATAGCTTTGTTTTCCTTCTGAATAAAATCGTCATTTGAAATCTGCATTTTAGATTTACCCATTTCCTCATTGTCTGATTTTAATTTTTTTTATTTTTGATAACATGACAAAAAAAGGAAAATAATAAAAAAGAAAGAAATCTGTAAGGAAGCAAATACTTTTTTATAAAACTGTAGTTACATTCATAGCACTTGCTTGCCCAAGCAAAGCAATTGTTCTTTGCCTTTTTTTACCAAGGCTTTTATGGCAGCATAAAAATTCTCTTATTAAAATGTTAATCTTACATTTAATTAATCCATAGCACTATTATATGTTTATGGCCATTTTTGCAAAGACTGCAAAAATGGCCCCTACTGGGGTCACAGTATGTCCACAATCAGCAGTCCCAACAGATTAGCGATTTTCTTAGGAAACCCACATATACTGTAAGGAAATACCAAATATTCAGAGCCAGCTGACTCTGTACTCCACATTCCCTGCTGCCTTAGGTTGTTAGCCAAGTGATGTGTGCCTACAGATGGTTATGTTGCGGGTGAGAGGGTACAGCCAATAGGGCTTTCGGGGTAGGACACAAGAAACATGATTGGTCAACGCTAGGTCAAGGCAACGGGCCAGTATGGGTTGTTAGATGTCAGTTTCTGTCAGGGGAATTAGGAGGATGTGGTTAAGCACACACTCTCACATACAAAGATATGGGCAGATGTGCTTAAATGTACATGTATACTATTTTGAGTCATACTTCCCTATGTCATTTTGATCTAGATTTTAACAATGGCATTAGCCTTAAATGTATGCTTATAGCATTTACAGTACCTTGGAAAATTATTCATAGGCATTCAAACTTGTTCACCTTTTGTCACATTGCAGTTTGCCAAAAATCATCTAGGGTTCACGGTCAGAGGACCTAATTTTTTTAGCCTACATGCAAAATGCTACATGTGGAATGAAACAAACCCTACATATCGACCCATACCTACAGTGAGAAACAAGGCTACAACCCTAATGATACACCCACAACTGCAATAGAATGGCATATTCATATTGTAGAATGGCCCAGTCAAAGTTTAAACCCAAATCTATTTGAGGGTTTGTGGCAATACCAGAAATATGCTGTTCACAAACAGTTTTTTTTTCTATATCGAGCCATTTTGCAAGAATGTACAATGATTTCAGTTGTTACATGTTGAAAGCTTGTAGAAAGCTTGTCCTAAAACATCTCCACAATATATTTGCACCAAAATCTGGTTCTACAAAGGTTTGAGTTCCAGAGGGTGAATACAAATTCATGCCACACTTTTTAGATTTTGATGTGTAAGAGGACATTCACACTGCTGGTCCAGTCCAAGGATCGGTAAAAGTGAAAAAATTCACACCTTCAGTTGGCGTGGTTTGCTTTCATGCTAAAATTTTTAAGACTGGACCAAACAACGTCATGTAGTTGCAATGGATTGTTTTGGGGGCAGTATTGCTCCAGTATTATGCTGACTGAGAAGAATATAAGCAAGAAGAAGAAAGTCTGTATCATCAGGGTTTCTGTTGCTACTTTGGTGTTCAAATGTAGTTGTGTTCCTGCACCTATTCACAACTGCACGTCGGCCCATAAGACATTTTCAAATTCTTTCGTCTTCGGATTCACACTCTTACTATGTTTTTCTTCTTCCTCTTCTACTCAAATGCGCTGCTCTTTTCTCATATTGTGTGGTACACTGGGAACCACATGCATTCACACAGCAAGCGAACTGCTCCAGGGTCCAGATAAACTGTGCAGAGACCAGCAGTTGTTATCTTGCTGAGGTATGGTTCTCTACTCTGTTTTAGAGTCCGGGATGGGTTCACATCGGCGTAATTCACTCCAAAAACAAAGTACTAAATGTAAATGAACATAAAAACCATGTGTTCTTTCCTTCCATTTCAAAATGATGTTGTGTTGGTCTATCACATAAAATTACAATAAATGTCATTAATGTTTCTGGTCGTAAGAAGGCAAAATCTTCATGTTTATGGAATATGAATACTTTTCCAATATACTGTATCTACAAACAAACTGTTTAACAGTTTAAAACTCATAAAAGGTAAAAAGTGTCAGACTCATTTTACTTGAGAACATCAATTTGATTCAAGTGGTACGCTCCTTGCAGCTTTAGATGACCCCAAAACAACTGACCAAAAGTCATTTTGATTGGAGGTATGGTTCTGAAATGAGAGAAATCTGCTGTTTCATTGACTTGTGTGGTCCCTGTGCAGTCAGTACTTTTAGCAAAGTTTTACCTCACTCACTTTTCACTGTGACAGCTGAGATGATAAATCCACTGTGACACATCTAAGAGAAATATGTTTTGCAGAGTAATAGAAAATTAAATTAAATAAAAACAGGAGACAAATGACCGACTAAGAGAGCTGGGCAGTGAACCAATCACAGGTGACAGCTTGTGCTCCAGATAAAATGTATGTGAGAGTGTCTGTAGGTGTGTGTGCATTTTGGAAACAAGAGAAATATTGGAGAATGTTCTTTCATGGCAGATTTACAGTGTTTTGTTCACCTTGCCATTTTGAACAGTGTGCCTTAAAAGGGTTTAGCACTTATTTATTAGAGTATGAGTGTGTGGGTGAAAAAGGCGTGGTGGTACTACTTTGTTCTGACAGGTAATTTCAGTCTCTTGTGGTGATATATGATGGTTAGAACTGTGAGTGCAAACATCCACACACATCCACTCCATGCAAAAGTTGTAGATGTCACTTGAAATGGACCTAAACTAAAAAAACGCAATGAAACAATCAGTTTTGATTAAAAGGCTCAATCTGTGAACAGAAAATGTTTAGAACATTTGTCCTTTTGAGTTTTGAAGAATTATTATTTTGGTAATGCACATTTATGTCAGTGACATACAACTTATTGTCTTACTTAAAATGTAACAATTATTATGGATGTATTTTAATATAGTCAAGTTGGCAACATATATCTTTTTTAATGTAAGTTGAGATTTGTGACTGTGAATAATACATGTAAAAAAGATGAACTGAATGTTTCATCTAAAAAAATATTGGTATAAATTGCAAAACGGCAATTTTTTTATTCTTTATTCCAAATTTTCAGCTGATCAAGCTCACTGGGGAAATAGAGAACACCTGCTAATTTTAAAGGTGGTAATAAGGGCCCTCTGTTGAATTATTATAACACAAACATCAGATACAGCAACCTCCAGGGTGGTGACTCAACTAACCTTTGTCAGAAGTAAGGGAATATGTCTATGCTTTAACAGCCCTGTTTATTTTTTGCACTTTCTCACCTTGAAAACAGTAGTTCTCTCACAGGACACCCGTGTGAGATTATACATTGTAGCTGGCAGGAGAAGGTAAGAACAAAAAAACATGATCTGACTGCTTTAAAGAAAAATACACAAACTGAATAATAACAATTATCCCTGCAAACGTAATATACCATAATTTTAGTTAGAATAATTAACAAACCAAAGCAAACATACAGCAGAATACATGCTACATTTAGTAGTAGTTTCATAAATTGTGTAGAATAATATTATTTTATAATACATGTAGATGTATAAACACATGAAATCAACTGGTTAATTAGTTGCTTTTGGCTGTTAAGAGATATGCAGCTCGCTGCTTGAAAAGTAATGTCTAAAACAGCATTACACTAATAAGAGTGATGTGTGGCAGTCCTTTAGTTTCCACATCAAGATTGAATAATTGTTTTTATGGTATCCAGAACTTTTTTCAAACAGATAAATTTGTCTTTCTTGTGAATGTGTAGGAGCCTTCTTTCGACCATCGGACCAGTAGTGCACAGCAACAGATGTGGGAGGGGCAAAACTAAATAAATCTATGCTCCCTACAGCCAGAGAATGCTCTGGTGCTTTGTGTGGCAACTCAGTAAAAGGACTTCACATCCTAAAGAACAGTATGAAGGCGATGTGTAGAGGTTTACTAACCGCAGCTTCTAAAAACAGTATACTTTGGTATAAAACTCAAGCTAATGTGACCCAATCATTTATTTTTGGGGGCTGGTAGTGTATAGACCCAAAAACAATATGTTTTGGTTTGGACCTTTTAGCATCTTGTTACAGGTAACAAAGACTCATGTAGCTTAATAAGATGGTAGACTGGCTGAGTACATTGTTACAATGATACATATTCCATAATTCTAAAATTGGTAATCAGGTGACAAAAAAATAGTTAAATTGCACAACCTTTGGCAGGCACAGCTTGTGATTGTAACTAACATGATCCATGTTACAGATATGTTCATTTTTAGACAGCAAAGACAGTAAATGTTGGATTAAAACATCAAGATAAGCTATAAGTGTTTACCCTGCCAAAAGAAAAAAATGTTGCATAGATGTGGCAAAGATAATTTCATTCCATCTAAATAAGATTAGTTATCCTAAAATGTGGTTGAGAAGAAGATGATTCACCTAAAGATATCTGTTAATGTGTAACCGAGGCTGAAAGGTATTTGGTGTGAACCAATTGGACTAACAAAAGCTGGCTTTCAATGTATTTACGTAGGCTAAATGGGCAATAAAAGTACAGTTTCTAAAGTATTAATGTTAATGTTTCAATGGTAATACTTATCAATGCAACCAAAAGCACATTCTATAGTACAGGAAAGTTAGTAATTATGCATCAAAAGCATAAGTATTTACTGAAGTTACTCAGCTTAACGTGCTCATGAATCCCTGAACAAGAGCAGGATTTTTGTGCTTTAAACCTTGTCAATAGGCAAAGTGGTGGCACCAGGGTAGGGAGTGCGACCCATGTATGAAGGCTATAGCCCTAGTCCTTGATGCAGCCGTCATGGGTTCGAGCCCTGGGCTATGGACCTTTGCTGCATGTCCTCCCCTCTCTCTCCCCACCCTGTTTCTTGTCAGCAACTTATCAAATAAAGGGCACAAAATGCCATAAAAAATAAATAAAAAACCTTGTCAATTCATCTAACTGAAAACTTGAGGTATAAACACTCCCACAGAGTTGGGTGTACTTGACTCCGCTGGACGTCCGCTTTGAGTCTGCAAAAGCTCAATTCTTACAAAAGTCTACGTGTACTAGGGGTCACACAAAAAAGCTCAGTGGGACAATTCTGCTCAGTGGGGAAAAGGTTTCACATTGAACTGTTTTATATGTGACACCAAGCTGAAAAGGACAGCTGGCATTGACACGCTGCTGTGAGCAACTAGTTGCGAGGACCTACAGTACCACTTCCACTCTCTGTGCTGCACTGACAGGTGTACGGTGGATGCCCAAGTTGGTATAATGGCATTATATGCCACCTTCTTTAATTTTTTTTTTTTGCCAAAGCTACAAGACAAATTATCTCTTCCTCCTTGTCCATTTACACCATGGCAGAAAGTATAGAAAATGTAGGAAATTTGTCAAGAGAAATGTAGAAAATTGGCACACTTGACTATGAAATCTCAAACGGCCAGGCAAGGTACGCCCAACCCATGGTAGCCTTAAGAATAGCAGTAGATATTGGAATACTCAAAAGCATTTCTTTGCAAAGTAAGGTTTTTCTTTATTTAGTTGTTTTCAGGTTGTTTTTTCATCTTGTGAAGTAAATGTAAGCTATCATTATCAGTCCCATATATAAAGAGAAATTAATTTATGCTTGGCATTGTCTTTATGGTTTAGACCCCTACTACGAAGTAAGAAAAAAAGTTGTTGTTTAGTTATTGCCCTGTTATATTGACAACCGGAAAATAAAAACGTTTTGTTAGGCTTGCTCAGAACACTGTATTACATATCCAATAAAAATAAAGACAACATACTTAGGCTTTTTAAAACTGAGCTGTTTCGTTCAAAATTAATTAAATAAATAAATACTGCTATTGAGAAATTATTAATAAATATTCCATAAAATAAATTAATATCCCCATGAAATAAAACAAAATAATTATGTTAAAAGAAATTGTCATCTTATTTTATTTAATTCATTTCAAGATTTATTTAATTTACTTAAAGATTTATTTATTTATTTTATAATTTTATTTTGTGACACTTTTATTTTGTAAAGCTACTTTACGTAGTTCAGTGACTTTTTAAGCTCTTTTTATTTCATGTTCTTATATTCAAATGAGGGGGCGGAGTTTTATCTATGGGGCGGCGCTGGGACAGCAGGGTCGAGCTCAATTCGTGGCTGAGGCCGGCAGAAGAATGCCGCTGCCTGCCAGAAGACAGCATGCTGGAGGGAGCCAGGGGATTCCTCGCAGAATCCCCTGGCTATAGGCTGTTACTTTTAAATGATGATGTCTTCATTGGTTTTTATTTAATAAACAGCGTTAGACCCATAACATAAAGTGGCTGTATTTACTTGGATGGAAAATAAATAGCACTATGTGTGTGTATGACGTGCTGAAAGGATGACGAAGACTTATTGCACAAACAGCTTCCACAAAAACAGCGGCAACCGCCGTAACAGGCTTTTACGGCCAGTCTGGCACCTTCTGGCATCCTTGCAGAATCCCCTGGGTCCCTGCAGCATGCTGTCTTCTAGCAGGAATTACTGAAATACGTAAAGTAGCTTTACAAAATAAAAGTGTCACAAAATAAAACTGCATTATGAAATAAATAAACCTTTAAGTAAATTAAATAAATCTTTAAGTAAATTAAATAAATCTTGAAAGGAATTAAATAAAATAAGATGAAATTTCTTTTAATGTAATTATTTTGTTTTATTTCATGGGGATATTTATTTATTTCATGGAATATTTATTAATAATTTATCAATAGCAGTATTTATTTATTTATTTAATTTAGAATGAAATGGCTCTCCATAATTTTACACTTAACTTAGATTCTTTAAAATACAGTTTTAGATTTAATAAATTTGTATTCTTTCTGTAAAAAACACAGAATAAATATTGTTTTTTAACTGCTTTGGCATTAAAACCCCAATACAAATAAATATGCATAGAAACTAAATGTATGGATTGGTCAGAACTGGGCTGGAATGTCCTGCAGTGATTATGGATTTTGTAAAACACAGTTTGCAATTTTTTAAACCTTCACTTTTCCCATAAGTAGTCTCATCTGGTATACCAAAATCTGTATTGTCTCATCTTGTGAATTGAATATATCCTTATACTCTTATTAAAACCATATAAATCAACTGCTGCCAATAATTTTCCTTAATGGCCAACATTAAGTCATGATCAGACAGCCAAATAGCATTGCAAACATACGGAAAAGCTATGGATTTCCTTATGTTTGAATAGATTCTGTTTTGTTTCTCTCACAGGCATAGAGTGTTCATTCGTGGGCTTCATAGATCTTAGTACACTGACAGTACACATCATTGCTTTGACTACCCCTCGTCTTAACAAGGATAAATGTCTCCATCTCTGACTCATTCTGTCTTGTGCAGATCATCCTATCATCCTTGTAGAAAAAACCCTCGCTTCAGCAATGCTGTTTCAAATAAAATGCAAACCTCTTATAATGCAAACCACAACTAGGAATGGGTTTTTATTAGCAGTTCAATTAATTTTTATTTGAACTATTGCAGCTGAGCCTTAAGTAATATTAATGCACTTTACAGATGCAATTAAATCTAACTATTCATCTAAGCAGATACATTTCAAACAAAGTAAATTCAACTGAGTTAAAATTGAAATGGTTCAGACATATTCCAGTTCAACAATTCAGCATAATAATTTCACATAACATTCTATGAAATGTAGAAAAAGTTGCTAAATATTTAAATATGAAAAACACATTCATCTATAAAAATTAATCAATTGCAATTCAGTCACTTGTCATGTGCAGTATTTTTACAAGAAAATGGCTGCATGGGCAAAAATTATCAGTGGAGAAAAATGAGCACAAATTCAGATTTTTTTTTTCTGGCCCTTCTGCTGTCTACTGTCTAATGTGAAGCTTAGTTACTTTTACCCCAGACCGCTCATCTTCCTCCTCACTTTATTGCAATTCATTATACTCCAAAATAAGAAGAAAGGAGCAAGAAATAACCGTGGATATTTTTACCCTATCTGTGTTGCATAGACCTCTTCCTATCCTGCCATGCTTTCTTTCCATCTCTTTCCCTCAGCCCCATTCATCTTCCGACCCATTCTCATTCCTGTGGGTGCTCTATCTCTGCTGTCTCCCCAAGTCTGCATCCTCTTCCTTCCCCCTAAGAAAAAGGAGGTTACAGACACGAAGATGGCCGGACAGTGAAAAACTAAATTGGACAATAACTTCAGTGTATGTGGCAGAGCTAATGGAGTGACATGAAGTGTTGTTGAGGTGTGCAAAATATTTGTCTGTGTTTATGTGTGAGCAGAAATGTTCATCCAGGTTTGATGGGGGTCAGTTCGAAGCAAACACACTTAAGTCTGTGTCCGTATCCTAGCAACACCCTATCAGTCCACCTGTTCTGTGGGCCTCTGCCAGAAAAGGAGTGCTACATAAGCACTCATAGACAGGCTAAAGGGCTTTATTCTGTCTGTAACGTATTGAATAAAAGCATACAACATTAGTGTATATTTAAAGTGCCAAAGAATTCATGTTTGCTACTATCTAGAGGTCAAGGCTTGATTCTTTTTAGCTACAGACAAAGAATTTAAAGCTTTGATTATTCATTTGTTTATTCATTCATTGTGTGTATGAAAAAAATAACACAAGTGTACTCACTTTTTTAGATGGTTTCAAGATTCAAAGAAGGTTGTTAGAAAAAACTTTGGCACTAATGGTGTCTAAAGCATCCATATTATGTCCAATCAAACAGTAGTGTAATTATTGTGCAACACAAACACCACCGTGTAAAAGTATTCAGAGACCTTGAACATTTTTTATTTTGTCACAATGCAACCACACACTTCAGTGCATCTTATTTGGATTTTATGTACCACAAAGTACTGCATAATTGTGAAGTGCAAGGATAACGACTTCTGATTTTCAAATTATTTTACAAATAAAACAAAGTGTGGTGGTTTGTATTCAGCCCCCACACTGAAACCCCCAAACTAAAATCCACTATTGCAAACTGAAGTCAAAAGTCTCCTGATTAGTAAATGGTCTACCTGTGTGTTATTTGGTCTCAGCATAGAAACAGCTGGTCTGTGGATCTTAGAGGTATGTTAATTTACACAATGTAGCAAACACTCAATTAATTTCAGTTTAATTCAAAAATAATTTATTAATCCCAAAGGGAAATTAAACCTGTGGAATCAAGTGGTCTGGTAAGATTTAAAAATTGATGTTCAAAGACTCCATCCATCCAATCTGAGTGAGGTTGAGAGGGCCGAATACAAATGGACACCACACTATTCAGATCTGTATTTTTGAAACTTATTTGAAAACCATGTATATTTTCCTTCCACTTCACAATTATACATTATTTTTTATTCATCTATCACATAAAAATCCCAATAAAACATTAAATTGAAAGTTTGTGGTTGTAATGTGACAAAATGTTTAGGGGTTCGGAAGCTTTAAAAACTTTTGCAAAGCACTGTATGCTTGTTTACAAGCCAGTTAAAGAATTTCACTTATAAAATTCATTCAGGTCCTCACCAACAACAACCTAAAGGCACAATTTGGCATGATTTAGCACTAGACAGCATCTGACAGTACTCTAAATCATCACCTCTATCATTATGTTTGAAGCCTAACATTTTTCATGGTTTGTGCTGCTAGAGTGTCAGGTATGGTCTCTCTAAGACAAATACTTATTAAATTTAATAGAATAACAGCGAGTATTAAAACATTAGAACATGCGTAATGTACTCTTTGGAGCACTTTTTGCAAAATTATTTCTTAATTACTCACTCACAAACTGAACATTATGAATCTAACGCTGTAAATGTTTAAATTCCACAAGTATGTCAAAACATTGGGCAAAGAAAAAGAGAGAAAAGTGAACATTCTCCATTTGACTTAAAACATTTTTTTGTGACTCTCACTAGCTTGATACTGCACCAAAATCCTTTACACAATGTCCTACATGAAACACCTCAGCTGCTGCATTCCACTGCGGGTTTGTACTGGCACGCTGGGCCACATGCTCCATTTAGAAGTTTGCCCCATCACCCATTCTAAGGATGTAGCAGAGGAGGAAGGAAAAGAGGAGCAAATTCCTCTTTGTTGTACATGAGCGCTGACAGAAGGGAGTGAGGGAAACGGAGTAAGGCAGGACAGTCATGATTAATGTGGAGCCTGTGTAGACCCAAGAATATCTCCCTACTGCCCTCCATCTTAGCTAATGTGACCTGCCATATGGGTCAACCATTACATTCTGTGTGTTTGTGCTTATGTGTTATGTCTTAGGACTAACGATGGCTTTAGGTAATCTACAGTATGGAGATAAAAGTCAACTGATTCAAACTTGTCAGTTTTATGTCAAGTATTTTTTGTTGACCAGTAGGTTACAATCAGCAACCAGTAGGTTACAATCAGCAACCAGTAGGTTACAATCAGAACAAAAGTCGTTGTGGAAGAATAAATTAAACAGAAAACATTCTGGGTAAAATAACCAAAAAATAGATGTTATACAATCAGCACTGACAGAAATAAAATAATAAAAACTTTTAATTACCAACAAGCCCAACTTCATCAGCACAGTTAAAACATACATCCCATATGTCTTTCTGTTTCACATCCACAGTCTGCCTATTTGTAAGCATGCAATGTAAAGCTACATGTATTTGTCGCCATCTGGCACAGTACAAACATCAGTCTCGGGTTCATGCAGTCAGACAAGTGAGTCACTCTCATTCAGAGGAGGGCATCCACATGTTTTTATTGCTTTTTGTTGAGAGGAAAAAAATGTTTTCAGAGCATAGTAAATGGAAATACAGTACTGGGACAAAAAGCTTTTGCCTTGATATAGATTTCTTCAAACTGGTTTTGTATCACTCTTAAATGGTTCATATCATCAAATGAAATTGTAATAACTGTCAAAGATAACTCAAGTGGACAAAAAGTAATTTTAAGATTTTATTTTAATTTGTTAAATGGAAAAATGCTATACAAACCAACCTGGCTCTACGTGAAAAAGTAATTGTCCCCTAAACCCAATAACGGGCTGTATTACTCTTGGCAGCAACATCTGTAATCAAGTGTTTGGGATGACTGGCACTTAGTTTTGGCACACTCTCCTTGTTGTTTTAATTTAGCTAGTTTTAAAGCAAGAACACTAGTTAAGGTCATGCCATCAAATCTTAATTGGATTCAAGTTCAGACTTTGATTAGGCCATTCTAGAACCTTCTTTTTTGTGATTCAAGTCATTGTCCTGCTTTATAACCCAAGTTCACTTGAACTTAAGGTGAACTGATGGCAGGCATGGTCCTTCACAATTTTCTGTTTAAGACCAAAATATGTGGCTACAACAATTACGGTGAGTTGTACACATCTTGAAGAAGCAGAGCAGGGCACAGACCATTGACGATACCACCATGTTCGACTGTAGATATGTTCTTTTCCTGAAATGCTGTTAGTTTTACGCCGTGCACCTATTTCCAAAAAGTTCCTGTTATTATTATTTTTTTTTTTGTCAGCCTAAAGAGTATTTTGCAACATATTCAGATGCTTTGCAACAATGATTACAGTCTGATGTCATAATCCTTCAAGGCACAAAATAATTATAACTAAGTGCACTGCCTGGTAATGTTCCATCAGGTGAGTCCTAATTAACAAATTAACAAATTATTCAACTGTGTGATGCTTTTTATGTTACATGAAGTTTAGCACACATTAATTAAAACTATCATTATCAACTATTGGATGGTCATGATTTAGTAAAACCTTTTCAGGTCAGTCAGTCTCATGATGATGATGTTGAAAGTCAGGCTTAGTAAGCCCACCTGATCAACCCTGAGAACCTTTCATTCATATTAAGACATGAATAGAGATTTCTTATGTTAATGTTTTTTCACCCATCATAACTTTTCAGCCAAACATGAACTTTCTTTAGACAAAGTGAAAATGTTTGTTGTTTAACATTTCTCCTGTAAGGCACATTGTAAAATTCATCAAAACGTCTTAATGTTAAACTTCGTTTGTTATGGTGGTTTGGTTTTCTGTCTACACCAGTGTTATTTAAAGGTTAAACTTAGTTGAAACAAAATCTAGCATTTGACATTTGTTAATTTTTGCAGTTTATCAAACCAGTTCCAAACTGAGATCTCAAAACCTTATAAGTGCCATTTCATCAGCAGGAATAAAAATGAATGAGTAATTGATACATTAATTACTTAGTCATGCTTGTCCCTGCCCTGTGGTTAATGGGTTATCAACGAGGACCGAGGGGCATACAATCTCTGTATTCTACACAACAGCTGGTTGGTCAGAGAAAAATGCAATGTAGCAAACTGTTATTCCCCTAATATGTTTATTTTAATGCATTTTGGTTGTCCATTGTGTTTAAAAAGATAAAAAATACAAGCCTTATGTTTTAACCTATAAAATTGATGTAAATTGAAGTGGTGTGTCTGAATATACTACTTTTTGTTACAAATGAGCCTATATAATTAGGATGGCTAATTTTCAGATTTGAATGAGTATCCCCAACAACTAGATTTGTTGAAAACATTGTCAAATGTGACTGAGTGGCCTGCATAATTTGAATGGGAGGAGCACCTTAATACTCCCTCATGGTGCCAGACCTGGTTAGACCCCTATTATCAATGCATATCCATCTCAATCTTATCTGTGACTGGAATTTCTGTAGCAGCTCAAAGCCAAATGTAAAAATGAAAAGTAATTTTGTCAATTTTGTAGTGTTAGTTAGAATTTAATTTATAATATTTGCTTAATACTAGTATTTATTTAATGTCAGATGGTGTTTACGCTTTTTTTTTCTTTCCCCCTTCTTCCCCCTTTTTTTTTATTATCCTTTTCATCAACTTCCCCACTGCTCCTAATTCTCTGCTCGTTTTGCTCTCAGGTACATGATGAATGTGACATGGGATGGCAGAGACTTGTCATTCACAGAGGATGGCTACCAGGAAAACCCAAAGCTTGTTGTCATCGTTCTCAATAAAGAGAGAGAGTGGGAAAAGGTAAGTTTAGTATTGTTTGCATAATAAAGTTCTCACATAATGTTGTGTAAAATGGCATCATTATATCTTGGTGGTATTTTTCATGTACATGCACATTAACAGACTTCAGTTTGAAGTTTTGCATTTTAAGTTATTTGTTAATTTTGCCTGTGCTTTGAAGAGAGCTGGATTTACTGTTGGATGTCATATATTCTTTGTTCATCAAACAATTTCTCCCTCCAAACACATTATCTTTCTACTGTTAAAGCTAAAATGTTCTCTATGTATATTTTACAAAAATCCAGTGAGAACATATGTATTATTCTATCGTATTACTTTCATTTCCATATAAAAGCAAAATCAAAGTGCTCGATAGATAAACGTTTTATGGATCGATGGCATGATTTGATAAAGTTTCTTAATCTCATGCTTTACCATGCAGGAGCTATATCTGCACTGATGAAGATTTACTAACCTCACCCTGCTGCATGATTGGAGTTTGATAAATTCAGCTAATCAATATATATGCAAATAGACAAGAAAAACAACAAGGTGGTGACACTAGGACAAAGTAAAATACTCTTTATCCAGTTCATAGCACACTAAATTTCACAATCTTCATCCCGGTACATATATGCAGTATACGTATAAATAATGTTGTAAATATACAACAATGTTTCACATTTCGTCACATAAAAAGTGTGTGGATAGGCCTCATGTCTCTGACACTATGTCCACTGCTCTTATAAACTTTGGAATTTCAAAAATATTGTGTAATTTTTTTCTTTCTATATTTCCTACATATTGACTCAAACTTGGCCAGGAAGAATGTATTAACATTATATTTAAAAGTTTATAAGAAAATATGTAGTTGATCAGTGACTTCTTTTAAAAAGAGGGGTATGGATTTCTTTAAAGACTAGTGTCTGGAAGGGAGTTTGATAAATGGGTACTGTAAATGCTATTCTAGATGTTGTAATGGACTTTAAATGGTAGTCATGCATCTTTATACGTACAATGGGCTTCCTCACACTTTCCTAAATATCTTATAGTTAATGTCCCAATAATTCATGGTTTAGAATAGGCGAATGGACACGTTTTAGAGTAGTATAGTAGTAGAGGTGTTGATATTGGGAAGAGCCTAATAGCAAGAAAGGAAAGATGGACTGTAAATTAGTTTCATGGTTTATATCTCCTCTGTCAGATTCTCCAACCTTTTACCATTTTTTTTTATCTTTTCCCTACACTTACTTTTAGTTCTTGAGTCTATGCTTTTTTGCTTTATAGTTCCCTCTTTTCCACATTTTTTCTTCCTCCTTCTTCCTGTCCTCCTTTCCCATTCATTTCTAAGACCAATAATTCATGCACTCTGATGCTGGTCTCTCTTATAGCACCTCAAAGCAGAGTTAATCAAAACCTGAGCTGCCTGTTATCAGGTTGGCAAAGGGTTACCAATCTCTTGCGTGTGCGCAGGTGTATTTTGAACGTTCAACACTGGCAATCCACCAAAAAACCATTGGTGAGACTTGTGTTGCAATCAGTCTAGTTAGTTCACATTTTTCTGTGCATGCTTTGTGTGTACCAACTTGCAGTGTTCTACAATCTTTTAGAGCAGCTTTGTCATATTTCATGCTGAAAACACACAACCCTTTGTTAGTGTGCCGAGAACAAGTAGTGAGTTGTAAACAGAGATTCTATGAAATTGATCAGCGCCACTTCTCTGTGCTGTAGAAAATGACTCTGAAACCCAAAGAGAGACACCAACACCCAAAGTGGAAACATAATTGGGAGCTTTTTCTCTCAACCCTGTGCTGCCGTCCCACCCATGCACCAGACATCAGTGACGAAAAGTGACTTACAGGATGATCAAGAGTAAATAAATTCCGTACACGGACTAAAATTTCGATATGCACTGAAAATAAAAACTGTGTTCCCTTTGGGGGCAAGATGCATAGAGAGGGAGAGGAGAGCAATACAGCATAATAAGGAGAGGAACCAAGATAAAGAGTATAGTTTAGGTAGTGAGAGAAGAGTGAGAGAATGACACAGCCAATGAAATAGCAACCAGAGTGAAACAACAGCTAAGTGGATAAAAAGACAGATAGGAAGGTAGCTACAAGGATGTGCAAGAGCTGTCTTTCAACCCCTACAGGTGTTCAGCACTCACGTGTTTGAAGCATCCACATGTGCTTCTCTCTGCAACATACTGAAGCTACTGTTGCTATTAGAACTTATTGATAAGTTCAGGGAGATCTAACATAATCTCCATACATTAAAATACTAAAAACGTGATTGAAGCTCTAGGGCCACTTTATTGGATACACCTTGCTAACATTGTGTTGAGCTTCTGTTTGCTGCTTAATTATTCATAAAATAGAGTCGAAAATGAGTCAGAAATATTCCTCAGAAATTGTAGACCATGCTGGCATAATATCATCATGCAATTTATGCAGATTTCTGAAGTCTCCTGTTCCACCACATCTAAAAGGTTCTCTATTAGACTGAGATCTGTTGTCTGTGGGTTACCTTGGGTTTAAGCTGTTGTTGCCTTTCTTACGTCTCGAACCAGTCTGCATATTCTCCTCTGATCAGTAATGAATCTTCCTCCACAAAACTGCTGCTCACTGGATACCTTCTTTTTCCAGACCATTCCCAAAACTCAGAGATGGTTGTGAATGAAGGTTCTTAAATACTCAGACAAACCGTTCTGGCCCCAACAACCATACAATGTTCAAAGTCACTTAAATTACTATGCATTCCAATTCTCAGGTTTGGCTTTCACTTCAGTAAGTCATCTTTGTCATGTTTGGCTGTCTCAATGCACTGAAATGTTGTAATACAAGTTATTGTTTCTCTAAAAATGCTGGCAAGCAATTAACACAAGTCTACCTAATAAAGTGACCAGTTAATGTATTTTCCTAACATTAAAGTGTCTTAGATTATGGATGTGTAACCGTGATTTGTTGATGTCTTACATCATGTCATCTATATTAAGTAAATGTATAATTTATGATGCCCACTGGATATTGCATGTGTATTGGGATGATGGGATTTTTTTTATAGAGAGCAACTATAGAAAGACTGAATAACCTACTTTTTGCCATGTCTTTCTTTTATTCATTTTTTCTTACTAAGTGATCGCCTGATAATATTCTAAATAATTATTGACTGAATTAATCAAAAATAAATCCAACTCCCCGGCAATCTCTATCACTACAAGCTTTTGCCATGCTGCAGACCTTAAATCTTTATCATTGGAGACAAAACATGGCATGAGATAAAATGTTGTTATTGAGTCACTACCTCAACATTTCTGTGTCATTTAAGTGTTTTCTAGCAGTGGTGTCTACGTGGGGCATGGCTGTCTACGTTTGGTGCCTATGCCAGAGAAAGTCTTCGTTAGCACTCATGGCAGTTCTAAAACAAACATTATCCTTAAGAAAACTTTATGAAAGCAGGGGAAGTTCATGATGATTAACTCCAGTGTTGAGATTGATTTACAGTACTGCTTTTATCACTAATCACTGACTGGGAGGATTACGTGTGAAAAGGGCCTTATATCATCTTAAATCATTCTGATAAAAAGAGATGAGATGGTGGTTTAAAACCCCTTTTATTTCTTAATAATGTGCAGCCGTAATAGTTTGCATCAAAATTCAATTGATCCCTAGGGATAAATTGTCCAAATGAAAGCATGATTACTCTATGGTTAAATTTAAAATACAATTTCAAAACTGAACAAAATGAAAGTTCTGCGAATATATTCAGTACATGACCAAACAGTTAATTCACAGTGCGTCTGGACGGTATTCACAGTGCTGTAGTTTTTCCACATCTAGTTATGTTACAGCTTTATTCCAAATGGTATCAAATTAATCTCTTTTCTCCAAATTATACACACAATACCCCATTATGACAATGTGAAAGAAGTTTGTTTGAGATTGTTGCAAATGTATTAAAAATAAAAAACTAAGAAATCACATTTACGTAGCTAATCTCAGCCTTTGTTTAATTGTTGATCCACTTTTGGCAGCAATTACAGCTTCAAGTCTTTTTGAATAAGATGCCACAAGCTTAGCACACCTATCTTTGGGCAGTTTCGCCCATCCTTATTTGCAGTTCATCTCAAGCTCCATCAGGTTAAAGGGTAGACATCTGTGCCCAGCCATTTTCAGATCTCTCCAGAGATGTTAAATCAGATTCAAGTCTGGACTCTTGCTCGGCCACTCCAGGAGATTCACAGAGTAATTCTAAAGCCACTCCTATAAGATCTTGGATGTGTGCTTTGGGTCGTTGTCCTCCTGAAAAATGAACCGTCGCTCCAGTCTGAGGTCAAGTGCGCTATGGAGCAGGTTTACATCCAGTATGTCCCTGTTCATTGCTGCATTCATCTTTCCCTCTAACCTGACTTGTCTGCCAGTTCCTGCTGCTGAAAAACATCACAATAGCATGATGGTGCCACCACGATGCTTTACTGTGGGGATGGTATTGGCCTGGTGATGAGCGGTGCCTAGTTTCCTCAAAACATGACGCCTGGCATTCACACCAGAGTTTAATCTTTGTCTCATCAGACCAGATCATTTTGTTTCTCATGGTCTAAGAGTCCTTCAGAAGCCTTTTGCAAATGTCCAGATGGGTTGCCATGTGTCTTTTATTAAGGAGTGGATGATTGTCCCTGTGGAATGTTCTCCTTTCTCCACAGGGGAACGCTGGAGCTCCGACAGAGTGACCATGGGGTTCTTGTTCACCTCCCTGACAAAGGCCCCAATCTACCCCTTGAATAACCACGTTTTAATAAAAGTTTGTGTTTCTGTGCCACTTCACTAATTGAATGAGAAAACTGTACCTTATAGAACAAAGTTTTGTTCCAGCACATCGGATGGAGTGTGCAAACTGCTTCTGAAACTGCCACAGAGTTTGCATCCAGTTCACAAAATAATTATTAGAGACAACAAGGGATTTGTGCTTGAAGAATAACAATATGGAGCACAGACACACAGAATCCATGTGCATACACCCACATTTCCAGGACGACACATAAACACAGGAAGGCTCTTTTTATGCAGGCATCACTGTTCTTTGAATCTTAATAAAAGAACTGCACTTGAAAGAGAAAAACAGTATAAATCAGTGATTAGTCTTCTCTCACTCTTCCTCTTTCTCTCTGCCCTCGTTTTGCACTCACAGACTCTAGCACGCACGCGCACCCTGATGCATGCAGGCGGACGCAACACACATAGAGTTCCCAAGCTCACAAGCACAAACGAACAGTCACAGCAAGGGTTGGAGCTGGAGAGCAGAATCCATTTTACCGAAGTAATTTTGTCTGACAGGAGTGACAGATACTGTTTTATGACTGAATGGGTTTCTCCACGCTATTAGGAACTCATTCTCCCATAATGCATCTTGCTACAGAGATAACCCTCCCCGCAAGACTGGCACAGAGCAGGTGCTCAGAGTAGGAGCCTTATGCATATTGTTTGTTGGTGTTCTTTGCAACCATCTCAGTATTGCGTGCATGTAATCTCTAGTATTACAACCAACATCAGCATTCTCTTTCTCTTCCAGTCGATAAACGCAAGCCCTCCTCCTTTCTGGGCATTAATTTATAGCCCTGCTTTCTTTAATTAGAGAGAAGAAGAAAGACACTTGGGAAGGAAGGGGGGATAATGAGAGCAGCAGGGCAGAGAAAGGGAATGCTGAAGTCAGCTTCTTTGTTCCATCTTCTTCCTCATCCTCTCATTTTTGTAAGGCATCCTCCAAGAAAACTCGTTACTAGAGCATACTATTGACTCAGTTGATCAAAGATTGTTCAATTTTGTCTCCTCATCAGGTCTATTATAAATGTGTGTGAGAATGCACCAATCAGGTACAACATTATGACCCCTGACAGATGAAATAAATACCACTGATGATCAATGTGGTGCATGTTAGAGGCTGAAATATACACCGTGTTAACAAATGTATTCACCTTCATTTCAGTCTTAAGGCCCTTTTAAACACCCTTTACACATGTAAATAGGTCTGCCCATTTCTAATGCTGTCAAGCTCCACTGCCTTCATTCTTTAAATGCATTCATTAGCTTGATGTGGTTGTAAAGCAATATGACCACACAAAGGCAGTTCTGAGTTAGCTCCTGAATTCAGAAGAAAATAGCAAACATGGTGATGGAAATTTTTATAATGTACATTCTGCGAAAAAGACATCATAAGAGACCACGCGTTAGACAAAAGTGGTTTGTGCAGCCAAGGCATGTGGTTGGTGGGTTTCCACAATTTCTGTCTTCTTCATTCTTTTGCTGATCGCACATGAGCTATGCAGCTGTGCTGCACTGCCCCCTCAGTTAACGGTGGTATTGCTTCATTTGTTGAGTTTGGATGCCCAGGGAGAAGCTCCCCATTGACTGAATAAAATACACTCAAAATGAATGCAGAAGATGGACATTAGACACCATTCCTATATACTATTTGCATTTTAACTTTGAGCAAACAACTTTGAGTTCACCATGGGCTTTCATGGTGAACTCCAACAGTCCACTCAACTGTGAATCGTGTGCCAGCCCAGATTTTTCGTGAGTGCACCTACTGTGTACTGGCAGGGGAAATACAACTCCCATTGAAAGAGTGGCACGAACATACAGCAGATAAGTATATTACAGATAAACTGCAATGACACTTATTAAGAAATACACTAATGATCAAGGAAATTTGTATTTTTCCCATTTGGTAATGTGTCTCTTAAATTAAATTAAATCATCTTTATTGGTCATTGCACATAGGGATCATAAGATAAAGACTACACTGATATCCTGTTGAGAAATTACTTTAATCGTTCTGTTCAGTTTATTTCTTGTTTTTTACTTGCTTTACAACCTTTACTGACTCCTATGACTATGTAATATAAAAGGCACTTCTCTGAATAGAATAACAATGATCCAAGTAGTATAAATAAGGGTGTTTGCTTAACTTTATAGTCATGATTTGACAGTATTGAGTAAGCTTCAATAAAAAAAATCTGAATCTAATTAGCATAAATTCTTCAATCTTTTTATTCTGACTAATTATCAAATATAGATAAAGAGACAAACACCTTTTGGACACTGCCAGTAAAAAACAACCCATGTATCAAGTGCTACTAAGGAGATGTTTTTTTTGTTTAACCTGCACAAGTAGATGTATTTATGTTGCAAAAGTGTTTGTTTATTCTTCATAGGCTTTTGTAGGCCTGTTTTGGGGACATTCTTGAAGCCCAGATTAATGCAACGTTCTGCTTAGAGCCTTTCTATTATGGATCTTTGCATCTAGTTCAGGGTTACATTTGGCCTGGTTTGTTACTTGGTTGGTAAATGGCCTCCTTTCTTAGTCTGCAGTTTTGCTGATATACCCTTTTGGCAAGTTTCTTTAAGGTCATTTACATAATTCCAAAAGCATTAAGTCATGTGCAAACAAACAGGAAATATATCAAAGCGAGGTAAGGCTTTTGGATCATCTAGTTCAATGTCATAAAAAATTACAAAATAGTATATATGATTGTTATTATAGTTGTGACACACAGTGATGGCAGAGCTTTTGTCTTTCTCATTCACCATAAGCCCCACGGTATTTCCTTCATCACTAGTCCCTTTTCCTACTGACACAAGCATGTGTGCCTGTAGACGCAGTCACTCACATGTTAAATGCAAAACAGCTGGGCTAAGACAGATAGCCAAATGTGGACAATCCCCGGAGACTGAAGGTGACACATTAGAGAACCGCACCTCGACATACTGTCCAGCTTCTCTCTGACACAAATTTCTACACACACACACACACACACACACACACACACGCACACACACACACCCACACACACACACACACACACACACACACACACACACACACACACACACACACACACACACACACACACACACACACACACACACACACACACACACACTCTTAGGGCTGCAGCTGACAGCAGAGTGAGCTGTTGACAGTCTTGCAGGCTAAGAGCAGAGAAGAGACTCTAATCCCTGTCAAAGGGTAGAAAACCACTCAAAGCAAAACAATTAAAATGCTAATTTCATTTCCTCCTCTCTGCTTGCCTGTTAATGACTTAGCCAAGCATGTGGATTTAGGATTGGCAGTATGTAAGTGTTTATGTGTCCAAGGGTGACAACACTGTCTCATGACTACTGGGTCAAAGGGGAGGATAGGTTAAAACTGCTCTGTGAATTGTGTGTAAAAGTGCCAAGTGCGTACTTTTAAACAGAAAACAAACTACACAATTCATATACAATGGCCGACCAACAGTTGATAGGTCAACATAAGGAGCACAAAAAGACAAATACTAACACTACTTCATTGGGGAAATAATTACTGAACTTTTTTCATTTTTGTCTTTAATGGTATCTGTTCCTGAATATGTGAACATTTTTACATTTCTATGGCATGAATGCCATATTTTATTGAGCCATTGTTTTTTTTTTTTTTTGTGATGATTATACAATATACAACCTCACTGGTTTTCACAGATAATCTTTGGGGGTGCAGCTTTGAATTCATGGTGACTTAACCACATACTCAACTAGGGACTGCACCAAGGATTCCCAAAACCGGTAGAGTTTATCTATTGCTATTATTGTTTCTTTTTATGGTACACACCCAGCTTTAAGGCACTGTCCACAAATTTGCAGTGGGGCAAATTTTAGATTGCTATGGACTGAGAAGATGCAGACCAAGAAAGATCTGTCTAGAGAGGATACATTTTCAGATCTTCTGTGTCTTGCATTCAAGTAGGCCAGCCAACAGTCGAACATACAATGAAGCTCAGGGGGCAGTTTTATGAGTAGACTTGTGATATGTCTGGTTGCAGGAAGTGACTAAGTTGCAGAGTCTTTGCGAACACAGTAATTTTTTTACTGTTGACTCCATTCTCAGCAAGCCCAGTTGTTGTTATTGGGTAGTTCGCTCCTTACTTTCAAGCTTCATCATTCTGATATGTGGTAAATTTACAACCTGATCAGACAAGTTTTAACACCCAGAGAATCCAGACACCTAAAAATGCATTTGTTTGGAAGAATCAAAATGATGCTTTCACACCTAAGAATATTGAACTAACTAACACATAGTGGCGGTGGTATCATACAGTGGGTCTGGATCACTGCCAGTGGTATCAGTGTGAATAGAATGTAGATTGAAGATTTGCTTAAAATTTTTCATCTTAACCTCAAAACAACAGCTGGACAGTTGGGTGTTCCAACAGGACAGTGATGCCCAGCTGGACATCAAAACTGAGTTTGTACGGGATAAAAAAGGAGAATTCAAGCTTCTGGAAAGGCCAAATGCCAATCTTAACTATTTTAAAATTGTATAAACTATACTTAAAAGAGGAAACAAACAAATTAAAATGGACTCTACTATTACCAATCAGAAAAATTGTCCAAGGATTGTGTTAATGGGGAAAAAAAAACATGTGGTTTCTCTGCAACTGCCAATGATGAGTTTATGTAAATCTAAAATACTGTATGTGTTTACTCCACAACCAGGCTTATATGAAGCAGGGAAACAGTGAGGCAGAAGAGATGGCAGCAAGAGTATTGAAATGAAGGAGAATTCTTAGTCTTTTTTTTTATTCTCCTGTATTATTAATATTTGAAAATCATGCGCCTATTTGTGTTGCTATTTTTTCTTCCTCTTTGCCTTCTCTATCTGACAGAAAGGAGCAGACTCACAGGCCCACACATAGGTATTTACAGATAGATTTGGATGGATAAAGCTCTTCCATAGGGGACAGCAGTGACATCACAGCTCTGGAAACTTTCTGAAATTGCCAGTCACACAGCTTTTGTAGTGGAACACTGTTGTCTCTCATTCTGCACATACAGTAGATATTTGCATTCATTGCAAAATCTTAATATGAATTTTGTTATCAGATTTTACTCTCTGTGCATCTGTCATTCTGGTATCTTACTGTTGTCACTTCCAGTTAACTGTTGTCTAACATATAATTAATGCAAATCCTGTTAGAAAGTCATTCTCTTCTATGTGCAGGCAAGGAATAAAACCATGTACCTGTACGTTTAACCTTTCCCCCCTTAATACTGTGGGTCATGTATTGCCACTTACGATCTGAAAGGTTAAAGCACAAAAATAAGAAAATCTACTCTAAATCTACCCTAAAGCATAGTGCTGTTTATCTGAAATGGTATGCTTATGCTATCACTTTTGCCTGTAGCCGCTTACATCAGTTAAGCTTAATAGTTCACAATACTAATGTCAGTTCACAGATCCACACCCAACAACAGCCAAGGCATTAAAGTACACTTAACGTACATTTGCACATTTACTGAAATCCATCTTGTTTTCAAGGTACAATTTGCTGATGAAGCTGTTTTAAGTAGTAACCTATTTTTTTTTCTTGTTTTATTCTCCTCCCCTTCCCAACAGATGGGGAAACTTGACAATGGCAGCCTGACACTAAAATATCCAGTGTGGCCACGGTTCAACTCTTTCGGCGATGCCGAGATGGATGACAACCACCTGTCCATCGTTACCTTGGAGGAAAAACCTTTTGTTATTGTGGAGGATGTTGAAAGACTCACTGGTACCTGTATGAGGAACTCTGTGCCCTGCAGGAAGCATATCAAAGAGTAAGTCTGATTCTCTGCACACTGAAAGTTGGTTAGATATGCTGTAAATACCAGAAGAATAGATTTTGTATAAAAATATTTTACATGGATTAAAAATAATATGATAGATCAAAATCAGTAGAACAACAATTTCCTTAGCTCAACATCTTAATCGGTGTTTCTTCAGGTAAATTTTAACTATAATACTTTATTTGAATGTGTTTGGAGGTAGAATTTAACTTATAAAACAAACTCATGCACATCGAACATAGTACATGTGGGTCAATCTCATCATTAGAAAAATTAAATGAAGTGTTGCATGATTTTCTATTGTATACAGTCCTATGGATATCTGTGGTGGTAGTTCGAAATGGGACCTGCTGCCTAGAAGGTACCAAAAAAGCAAGTACCAGGCCAGAAAAGCCAGTAATGGAAACGGTTGCAAAACGGGCTGACTGGAGTGGAGCTGGTCAAAGTAGAGCCCATGGAAAAGGGGCATAACAAACCTCTGCGGCCTTCACAGAACAACTGGATTTATACTATATTAAATCTCTCTCAGACGGAATCTATTTAATAAGGGGCCATCTGAAGGCACTTCACTAATACGCATTACATTACGTTGGTCTATTGCATCAAATCCCAATAAAATAAAATAAAAAACACTGATGTATGTGGCAATAATGTGACACGATGCAGAACAGTTTAAAGGGAATGAAGATTTTTGCAAGACACTTTATACACAGGTGTTAAAAGTGCATGATACATTTTCCAAAGACTTCTGCTCTGTTGCTGTGTTGCTACCCCAATCATGATTAGTGAGAGAGGTGCAGTGTTCGACCTATGCAGCAGCTTCTTTCCTCCCACTGAAATTGGAAGTGACTGCTGAACTAAGCAGTTTACTTATTTTCCTAACAAATGTACTCCCTCACACTTGACAAACTCTACCTTTTGGCAGGTTTCATTGCACACACATTATGAGACTGTGTCACTGAAAGGTTTGAGTTATGTGGTATCAAAGCTTGTAATTGGGTTTTTAGGTAATTTAATAATGCCTCATTTCTCCACAGGGAAACACAGTGGACATAAAGCAGACAAAAAGCAAGACTGGCAGACTTTTAGCTATAGCTGCTAAGGTTCTGCTACTTTCTGCTTACATTCACAGTTCAGATAAGAATCATAATATCCTTTATTGTATAACTAAACAAAACACATGTACACACATTCATACTGACCATAGATTGCCATCATTGCTGTATTGAGTTTAGCTTTTGCTGTTGGATAGAAACAGTTTTTGAATATGCTTGTCTTTGCTTTAATTGATCTGTTGTGTCTGCCTGATGGTAACATATCAAACGAAGAGTGATCCGAGTCAAAACTGTCCTTTATGGGCTTTTTGGAGACAATGGGAACTGTGATGTTCTTCAAGCATGGGAAGAGGGCAGCCAATGGTCTTTTGGGCCACTTTAATGACCCTCTTTAGCGCTTTCCTCTGAGCCACTGTACAGCTGGTGTACTACACACAGATGCAGTAGGTCATTATACTCTCAACAGAGCACCAATAAAAGAACACCAACAGTCTCTGTGTGGTGTTATTTTTCCTAAGCACCCTTAGGAAGTGCAGTCTCTGCTTGGCCTTTCTCAGCAGCTCATAAGTGTTCATGCTCCAGGTCAGATACTCCTTGATGTGGACTCTAAGGAAGCGGATGTACGCCACCCTCTCCATACAGGCCCCTCTGATGGTCAGTGGTAAAATGTCCATTCTCTTTTTTCTATAGCCCACTATTATTTGGTCTTGGAGATGTTGAGCAACAAGTTATCTGTGCACCATGCTGTCAGCCTTTCTACCTTGTGCCTATAGGCAGACTCATCCCCTACAGAAATGAACACCACCACCATGGTGTTATCTGCAGACTTGACATGGTGCTGTTGTGGTAAGCGGAGGTGCAGTTGTAGGTGTAGCCCTATGGAGAGCTGAGGCTGAGTTCCAAAGAAATATATTGACCTAGTCTGACCCTCTGGCTGCGACCATGAAAGTGGAGTGTGACAGTCCAATGTCCCTCAGTTTATCCACCAGTCTGTAGGGAATGATGTTGTTAAATGCCAAGCTATAGTCTACAAAACCAGCCACACACAGCTTTCCCACTGTTCTAGATGGGATAGTGCAGCATGGAGGGATGTAGCTATGCATCCTCAGTGGATCTATTAACTCTGTAGGCAAACTGGTGGGAGTTTAAACGTTTGGGGAGGACTATTGTGATGTGATCCCTTACTAGACGTTCAAAGTATTTTATAAACAAATGCGTCAGTGCAACTGGCTGGTAATCATTAAGGCTGGAAATGTGGGGTTTCTTGTGCAGGGAGAAAATGGTGGAGGATTTCGGACAGTGTGGGAAATTGGATTGGGGCAGTGAAAGGTTAAAAATCACTGTGAGGACTTCTGCCAGCTGGTCAGTACAGTACCTTAGCACTCATCCTGGAACACTGACGGCAACAGCAGCCTTCCTCAGCTTGACAGCTCACAGTGTGCCCCTCACCTCATGGTGCTTTGGGCTGTAGGGTGTAGTGCAGCTGCCTGTGGTGGCATCGCCTCAAAGCAAACAAAGAAAAGGATCAGCTCCTCTGCCAGCGAAGCGTCACCATCAGCAGCACTGAGGTTGGTCTTGTAGTTGGTGAAGTGCTGCATCCCCTGCCACACCTTGGGGTGATGGTGGCTCAGGTGGTACGAGTTAGCCCTGTAACCAGTGGGCTGCCAGTTCGAACCCCCGCTCCATCCGTCTTAGTCTTTGTATCCTTGGGCAAAACACTTAACCTGTCTTGCATGCTCATGGTGGTCATATGGCCCATGCAGTTGTGCTGATTGTATGGAAGCCCCACTTCTCTCAGTCTGCCCCAGGGAAGCTGTGGCTAGTGTAGCCTACCATTGTCAGTGTGAGAATTGATGGATGAATGATTGTAGTGTGAAGCACTTTGTAGTCCACCGAATTTATAAAAGCACTATACAAGTGCAGACCATTTACCTGCTTGTGGTTGTTGCTGCTGACCCTTTGAACCTCCTACAGTCTAGGTTTGCTAGGGCTGTGCTGTAAAGACCCTTATTGTCTGACCGGAAGTCGTGGTTTCTTTTCTTTAACAACTGATAGACCTCCCTGGTCATCCCAGTGTTTTCCCTAAGTATCCCTAAGTATTTTTAGATTAGTTACCAGCATTACCAGATGCTTTTTCATTCCAATGTGTTTTTTGACTTCATAACAAAATTCAAAAACAAAAATGTTGCTATCATTGTGCCTTTTTTTTTGCTCTAGAACAAAATTGTCATCTAATGTCGTTTCAGCAATTTATATCATAACCAAACTTTAAGTTGTAAAAAAGTGTAGCAAAAATCACAGATGCTCTTGAAACCATTGTCTTCTTGTGTTAGCTCCAAAGAAAGCTTGTGGTATTTGTTGCTTTGCGACAAACATGGCCTCATATTCTAAGAAATTGCTGGAAATAATAGCTTTCCAGATCATCCAAAACTTAAACAAAAAATGCCTGGTTACATCGCAAAATGTTTGATGACAAGGAAACTACCTTTATCTTACACCAGTTTGAACCCGCAGTCTGTTCCCAGTGTGGTTGGATTAGCAGAAGCAAAGAATTTGCGATCACCTTCAACCTCTTATGAGACAAAAAGGCCAAATCAATCAGGATTTGGCCCAAAGATTGATATTTCTCAAACCAGAGTGAACTGCAGTACTTTATAAGAAGAAGGGTCAGAACTGTAAATGTTATTAAATTATTATATACATACATTTCTTTAAAATGCATGAAATATTTTTTTCAGTATACCATTAAAAACAACTACAAATAAACACAGAATACTAGATTTGTGTCAGAAACTTTGGCCATCACTATACAGACAAACTATACAGAGCAAGAGAACTGATTAAACAGTAATAGGGGTTTCAGGGAAGAAGCTGAAAGATATTATCATCCAGAATCACTGTGAAGTAGGGCGGAGGATAAATCATCTCCAAGGAGAAACACAAACACACATTCACAAGTTCATAAATGATCCTTGTTGCCACATGTTCAATCACAGACCAATGAATTCAGCCCTGTTCCTCCCTCCCACACTGCAATTCCCACTCAAGCATCAGTGGTGTCCATTTGGAGAAAGAGGGCTAGATGGAAGGGATGAAAGAGGTAGTAAATGGGGACTGGCAGAAGAGTTGGATTGGGGTTTGAAAGGTATCCATGCATGCAGAAACTCAGAAATTTACTCATGCAGGCTTTCCCTGAGAAAAAGCCATACTCAGTGAAACACACAAGCACACACAGGCCCCCAGTACCCTCTCTGGAGACCCATCCGGCCTTATAGTGTTTTTGTGTGAAGTTGGCGTGGCAACTTTACAAACAGCCTCTCTAATATTCAATGTTCTTGCTCCCTGAACTACACTGAGTTCATGAAGGCTGCTTTAAAAGTCCTGGTCTGTATGCTTTTGTATGACACAGTTGAACAAGCCAAATGTAATTTTCTTTTATTCTCTTAGTTTTGTGCTTCTCCTGCATAAATAAAACAATTCTTGTGGTTACTAAATGATAAATGATTTAAAAGACTGAATCTGTAAAAACATGTCAAAAATCTTTTAGATGAAACAGTTTTTTCTCCATTATTTTATTGTAGTATATTCTTCATATTGGTTAGAGAAGCTATTATAAAATAACATCACCCCTGAATTCACCTCACCATTATGAATTTCTTTACATTGCCATATCTATTCAAGTCAGTTTATTTATATAGAACAAATTTCAAACAAATGGCATCTCAAGGCACTTACATAGGTTTAACTTATCACAAATTGTATGGAACAATAAACAAATCAACCTACATAATTTCAGTACAATCCAATTAATGGAGTTTTGACGAAAATTCAATCTGGAAGACTCACCTCCACCACCGGCTCCATCCTATGACTCCATCATGCATCTCCACTCCAACCAATCAGCGTCAAGTCAACATTCCTCCTCAGCCAATCACCCTTCAAGGCTTCGCTTTTAAGGACTTCCAACCATGGATCTCCGTGCCCTCCCGCCAAGCTTTGACACTCCTCCTCCCCATCGCCACCATCTGTCTTCCTAGCTCCTTCCAACTCCCTTATCTCCTTGGATCTCCACTCCATCACCAGTATCGAATCCCAGGGGGAGAAGACATTTCTAATCCTAATCCTAAATTGTTCATTCAAGCTCATGTCATTCATAGCATTCATGTCTTCCTCCAGCGTCCGAGCGCCAAAGAAATAAACATCTGCTATTTAACTTCTCTAATCGGCATGTTTATGTTCTTATTGTGAGTCTTTACAGGATTGAAATGTATATACCTAGATCTAGATTCAATTGTATACAGCCAATTTAGTCAAGTGTATAATATATTCTGGTCAAATTTCATTAGTCTTTTGTTGCTAATTAGAAAAAAAAAAAAAAAAAAAAAAACATCTATCTAGGGAAGCCCAGCTGATTACATCAAGTCATTGACTTTGCAGCAATACCTCCAAAACAAGAATGTGGTAACACAGGAAGTGAACTACTTATGGTTAACAGCACAAATAGGCTCGGTATGAGTGCCTATTGGCCATGAGCGTCTGGAGGTTGGAAAGACAGAGAGGAAGAATAAACACAAACAACAGTTGAACTCTCAATCTCTCAGTTTCAATCATAGACACAGCTGTAGACAGAGCTACTGAACAGGAGTACTTTCTATGAAAGCAAAAATTAAGTAAGTACACAAACGTAATGCAAACAATACCTCAGTCAGTTTTCCTGCTCAGGGAAAAGCTGAAGCACTGAACCAGGAGTGCTTTATGTACAAAAAAAAGAGAGTACACGTGGCCAATAGCATCAGTAACATGGTCAATAGCTTTGTTTGGCAAATAGATGTGGCTTAAAACACAATCACTGAATCAGCAGTATTTTCTATGAAAACAAATGGAAAGAAATTGCACACAATTAATGTCAGTAAAAACTGTCAAGTTCTCCATCCAGGCCCAGCTTAACAAAATCACTAGCCACTGTATATGTCCTATGGCAGATAGCTGTCATACCCATTCAAGTCAATTGGTCAGTTAAACAAGAAGTATTGACTTGTATTGTGCTAAAGATGAAGTCTTTTTTAATCATAATAAATAACCTATAGTAATTACAAAGGCACAGGTTTTTTTTTTTTTTTTTTTACCAGCTTCTTTCATTCAAATAAATTTACAATATCATCCTATATGCTACCTTGAAATGTCTGAAATATTAGTTTTTCTCCTATTTTGTTTTTTGTTTGTTTTCACTTCTTAGATAAAGTATCTATTTTTATTTGAAACTATCAGACATTCCATTTAGACTATGGAGCTGAGGTCATGCACTTCCAAGTGCACTTTGGTCAAACAGAACAAAATTAAACTGCAGAGTCAGAGCCGACTTTTTGACGTTTTTTTTTTTTTGTTTGGTCTCTCCTTGTCAAGTTTGGATGTTAAATCAAGGGACGAGGTTAGTGTCCTCTAATTAGCACACATTTAAAAGTTAAATGAGACTCCCAGGTGGATGAAAGTTGAAGTGGACTCTTGAATGTGGATCCACACCATATGTGGATTAGTGTTTGTGTGTATGAGTGAGGAGTTTCTGAACTCTCCTTCTCTCAGAGTCATACACACAGATGGCAAGAGGCATGCAGATGCAATGCAGTCAAGTCCTCCTTCTCTAGAGACACAGGGGGAGAAAGAGGGAAAGAACTTGGTTTAAAGTCCTCTGTCATTCCATGGCAAAATGACCTAAATCTATAAATGAAAAAGGATAAAAGGGGAGGCTGCTTGTGAAGTTGCCAGAATTACAGGACCTGGAAATTCACCAGCAATAAAAAAGAAGGTTGACTAAATTAGTATTTTTTCTATGTTAAATGTTCTCCATAATCATGTCTATTTTTTAGAATCTGGCACAGGCACTAAAGAAAAACAATACTCAAACATGGTTATAATGGTTGCCCTTGTTTTTTTTGGTTTTTTGAAGCAACACAACCGAAGCTGGTGGAACATATATCAAAAAGTGTTGCAAAGGTTTCTGCATCGACATTCTGAAGAAGATTGCCAAGTACGTCAAATTCACCTACGACTTGTACCTGGTTACCAATGGCAAGCATGGCAAGAAGATCAATAACGTCTGGAATGGGATGGTGGGAGAGGTAAGCATCTTTGCACAAAAAATCAGGTCAGAAAATATTGCTATCAGAACAGATCAGCTCTCAGCACTTACATGCACTAAGAAATAGATAAATAAATCTTAGCAAATTCGGCAAAAAACATATTAAATATATGGCTTTCACTTCAATATAGTACCAGAAAGAATTTTAAGAAACTATAAACTCTGTAATTTACTCAATGTAAGTCTATCTGGCATCCATCCTGTGAAGCAGTGGCTGTGGCTCGCTCATTTGATCTATTAAAACACAGGCATTGTACAGTTTTATGTTAGATGATCTTCTGTACCAAATGTAATCTATTTGGGACCATTGAACTTAAATTTGAAGTTTAGCTGTTCTGTGTAAAAGAAACCCTAACCCTAACACCGAAACAAGAACACTAGAGGCAAGAAGACATACAGCTGTATCTTAATAGATTAGAATATAATTGAAAAGTTAATTTATTTCAGTAATTCAATTCAAAAAGTAAACGTCATATATTATATATTAACCCATAATTATCAAAACTAACAGAAATATACAGTTAAAATGCATCACGCTGCATGTAATCTATATGAGTTTTATCTTTTTAACGAAAATTACTGATAGAAATGATCTTTTCAATAATTTTTGGGTTTATTAGGATGCAACAGTATACTTTATAGTTTTAGATTTCAAGTGTTTATGGATGTTTCCAACAGAACATTTTATGTGCAAAACTAGTGAGATTATTTAAAGTGAATTTAAATAATGTAATATTGTTTTTTTCTTTTATCCCCTGCTCCTTGTTATTTTTCTTCCACCTTTTCAAATTACATCTCCCCACTACTCCTCAATCCTTGCTTTCCTTCCTCCATCGACATTTCTGAAAAAGGTGGTCTATAAGAAAGCCGTCATGGCCGTCGGATCTCTGACGATCAATGAGGAGCGTTCTGAGGTCATCGATTTCTCCGTCCCGTTCGTAGAAACTGGGATCAGCGTCATGGTCTCACGTAGCAATGGAACTGTCTCGCCATCAGCTTTTCTCGGTAACTGCTGTTATTGTTATATTAATTGTTTTGTGTCTGTATGTGTTCATCTGGAGGATTTAGTTCCATTCCTTTCTCACGAGACTTCAGAAGTTAACCAAAGAGCAATGAAAATCCCTCTTATATCTCCTCGGTCATTCGTTTGCTGCACAGTTTCTCAGGAAGTTCCTAACATAATCTGGCAGCAAGTCTAGCAAGCAAACAAAAATTCTTACAAGCTGAAACACACAAAACAAACTCACACTCATGTTCACATACTGACATATATGTTGCATGCAGTTAGTACTGTGAAGGTGTCTAGTATGGGGACTTAGCCAGCAGAGACGCACTTCTCTTGCTCAAGCCTCACTCAGTATGCTGTCCTATGCCACCAGCGCTCCCCCCATACATAAAAGGGGAGTTTAATCTCTGCAGCAGTGTTGCGAGCTCAGAGGGAGGACAGGAGTGCTGACACCAAGGCTTCCTACACTTTCTATGCCTCACATAATGAAATGCAAGTATTTGAGGGCTTCTGCAAGGGCTCTGAATGTAAAGGGCACTGCTTGCAATCCACTGTCTTAGTTCCTCCATGTACACAAAAAAAGATGTAATTCCTTTAGTTTACTACCAAACAGATCAGGGAGAAAATAAATCCGGATTTCTGAGAGATTTTGATTTAACCAGTGTGAATATTGATTTTCTGTGCTACTCGTTTTGTCTTCCTCAGAGCCATTCAGTGCATCAGTGTGGGTGATGATGTTTGTGATGCTCCTACTGGTGACTGCAATGGCTGTCTTCATGTTTGAGTACATCAGTCCTCTTGGATTTAACAGGAACCTGGCGCAAGGAAAAGGTGAGCACATCATAAACTCCATATTTATAGAGCTGTCTTCAGCATTGATACAGACCTAAATTGAAAAAAAAAAATAATGTGTGGTGCTGAAATGGGTTTGAGAACTAAGTATTTGACATTTTGTGTGTTTTTTAAATAAAAAAACATGCATTTCTGTATTCCATGCCTGCAGCACATTGCTGAGAAAATTAAAATGGGGATCACTCAATTCAAGTACACTCAAAATGTACTTGAACTGTTCAGTAAATTTGCTTGTAATCAGCATTTAAAAGTGACATATGCGAGCCTCAACTGCTTTTAGCTGATCTTGCAGAGCATCGCATGGGAAAGAGTCATTATTAATTGCTAACGAAGCACATTAGCTTTAAACTTTGCAGAAACATTTTAATAAAACCAGGTTTTGGGTTGTATGAAATTGCAGAGTGTAACAATACTTCTAGCTCATGCAGCAGTATATTTAAGGAACATTAATGTCCTCATGTTTTCTTTTATTTTCGAAAATTATAGACTGTGTTTTGAAAAATCCAATCAGTGCAGACGTTCCGGCTCAGGTTTTACAAATTCTATATTGTAGTATGGTTTTCGTATTCTAAGGTGCATTTCTAGCAGCTAACAGTTAGCCAGGCACAGTACATGCAGAGTACTCACATGATGTCTTTATGTTTATTACTCCCTCAGCATTTCTTTTTTTTCTTTTTGAGAACTCAAAATGATGTTACACAAATGATTTAAGAGTGGCAGAGGGATAGTCATTGCTTCTGTCAGCCAACTTTTTCAATACAACAGGGCAACAACTTAAAAACTCTTTGCTTACTTATTTAAAAATAGGAAACACTAAGAAGACAAACAGAAGTCAAGCCTTAAACCCGTACCTGGACATTCTGGCCTTATATTATTAGCTTAGACTTATTTTTGCAGAGATATGAACATGCTGATAGCAACGAGAGTGATGCAAAAATGGCATTGATGAAAGATTTCATGCCATATTAATTTGCAAGATTTGCAAGCGAGGTCTTGTTACCCCCAAGTATCAATCCATAAACTGTAGGAAAAGGTAATTTAAGTTTTTATGTTGGTAGTACTTACAAAGAAAAATAAACTGATATTTTAAGCATAATTTGCTTCTACTTGGGTTAAATTTGTTCAGTATTTCACATATATTAAAATATATAAAAAAATACAAGTGTTTTACTTGTTCTCCAGACAAGAAAAATAGTGTAGGTATTCAAACTACACTTCAAAGGGCAGCACCTGTCATGTATCTTTATGTCCAAGTAGGATGGGGCTTCCCTAAGAAATCCGTGCAATTCTTGTTATGTTATGCTGGCCAGTAGGTAACAGTATACACTACTTCTATAACTGCTTTTGGTTTTTACTAAGATTTGCATGAAAACACCACGATATACAGTAGATTTTGCCCCCCTTGTGCGCAATGCTAGCTGCCAGCACAGATAGTGTGTTTAGGAATGTTAATAGAAAGGCAGTCACAACAAAAAGACAGTTTTCTCTTACTTCCAAGTTTATGTACTACCCATAAATAATCAATAGTGTTATCCAGTGAATTAACCTTAGAATAAAAAGCAGTCACATTATTGTTTCCAGCATGTCATAGTTCTAGGCTTTGCTCAGCTACGGTTCTGCTGCCCAGTCTACATTCCAGAATACAACACCCTCCATATAAAATTGAAACCCATCTTTATATGAGTAAAACACTGCAAAAACTCCTCCAACAACGTCCAAAACAAAAATAAGCTTTGTTTTTACCAGAGCAAGTGAGACCGTTGTGAACGTGTGTATAGCCATTCTTAAACAAGACATTATCTAGGAAGGATTGTCAAAATTATGCAGGCCTGATGTACATGAATGGATTTATGTTAAATAAACAAAGACAATATAAATATAATATATAGAAATAAAATATCTTGCAAACATACTTTCTAAAAGACAAATAAGCTTATAATTATGTAAAACAAATGATCATTTTCTGACATTTCCAAAATGTTGTGATTTCAGGCTGTAAGTGAAACTGATGAAACAATTATACAGATTATAACTATTGTTTTTGGAAATGTAACTTATTCTGTGAAATGTCTCTCTTCTTTTTACTGTATCTTTCAGACCCCCACGGTCCTTCTTTTACCATGGGCAAGGCAGTTTGGCTGCTGTGGGGTCTGGTCTTTAACAACTCTGTGCCAGTGCAAAACCCCAAAGGAACCACCAGCAAGTTCATTGTGTCAGTGTGGGCCTTCTTTGCTGTCATCTTCCTGGCCTCCTACACTGCTAACTTGGCTGCCTTCATGATTCAGGAGGAGTTTGTTGACCAAGTCACTGGGCTGTCAGACAACAAGGTGAGCACAAACAAAATGAAAAAAGGACTTTGTTAATGTTCCCTAAGGATAATTTAGATTGGGAGAAGTAAGCTGCATCAGTGATGACATAGTTCAATATAACAGAAAGTGCTTTTATTTTAAAGAACACAACGTGTCTTTGTGATGTTGCTGTAAACTAGTTGCAGTAAAATAAAAAGATGGCAGCAATGAGCTAAGCTTATTTTCTTCCAAAACAACTTGAAAACATTTAATACACAGTTAATACAAAGTTATTTGATAAATCAAGCAAACCCTTAAACATATTTCTGCAAGACCTGCAGTTTTTGGCTATCTTACTGTAACATGTTGTCTAGAAGCATGACTCAAATATACTTTGTGTGATATTACCATGATATTACCATAATATGTGTCTACACTAAAAAAACAAAACATAGCCTGGCGTACTGTGAGCAGCCCAGATTCTGCGCACTGTCAGCGGACATTTGAGGTTTCATAGTCAAAGGTTCATAACCAATTTTCTTCATTCCTGATAACAAATTCCTACAATTTCCACACTTTCTGCCATGACGTCATTGGACAGGGGGCCAGAGTTATTTTGCCATGTAGGTTTGGAAAAACAAAAAGAAAATAAGGTAGGATTTAAGGCCATTAAACCACACTAGGGACGTAGAAGGGGAATGCACCTGTCAGTGAGAGAGGCAGTGAAACTACGCATACTCACGATCAGGTTGCTCGGAGCAGTGTGTCACATATAAAACTATTTGTGGCAGTGCATTTAACAGAACAAGTTATTTGCACCAGTGCAACTAGTTATTCTGGAATAGAGCCCTGCATTGGGTTTGGAATCTTGAGGGACCCAATGCAAATCTCTCAGAAGTGGGACAGCGGGTCTGAAGATTGTTGGAAGGATGGAGAGTACAACTGAGCTTGGTCATAATATAAAAAATGGAGACTAGAGAACATAAATTGTGTAATCAAATAATATAATTATTAAATTATGTTTGGAGAGAGGAAAAAAGATTCTTCCTTCAATTCAGGCTCAAAATCTTATGAAGATCTAACAGAATGTCTCAGCATCCAACTGCCTGACAATCTAGTTCCAAACCCATGGGAGGATATTTTACATTGAACAATTTCCTGCACTGTTAAAGCTCGCGAGGTTCATTTTGACTGTGAGTCCAGTGTGCCATCACAGAGATAATTTAGTGCTTGTGCGCGTCTTTTAGAAGAAAGACGCAGTAGCCTGACACCAGAGGCCTTTACTTATTCTGCTCTAGCTCAACTACAATAAAACATTCAGTGGATATACATTTATTCAGTCATACAGAGTATCTATGAAAGTGATAGGGGCTGGTGGGATTGGTCGCAAGAATTAAAGGAGCAGGCAGTAATAGTCAGAAATTTAGCAAGACTGGGATTAAAAAATAGTCCCGAGCAGTGGTTTTGCCTGGAGCACTCTTTATGTGTAGCTTGTTAATTAGTTGCCCATTGCAGATTTTCTTGAAATGTTGGCAGCAACAGCTACATAGCTACGATTGCAGAAATGCTCTTAAAAGTTTATCTCAATGGTTTGGTCCTTGACGTAGTCTTGCCTCCCTCAAAGTCTTGGTCATGTCTTGGTATGCTCTGGTCTTGGTCTTAACATTGACCTAGCATTAACATTCCTTGTGCAGGTCTTTTCAAATGTTCTGTTTTGTTTTGTTTTTTTGTGGCACAACAAACACACCATAAACCTCATGTTTTTTTACCAACCCTTCAACCACCACAGATTTGATGCAAAAAGGCACAACAACCATACCTGCCACCAACAGAAAGAACAAGACTGTAACACCACCATATGAAATAGCACATTCTAAATTGCTGGCTGGAATTGTTGGTTCACTCTTGACAAAAATGTTCCTAAAGGGTATAGCTTACAAGTAACGTCATCTACGTTTGGTGTAAAATAATTATTTTTGGATGATTTCTGATTTCAAAGCTCTGAGCAGCTGGTACTAGTTTTAGCCAGTTCCGATTTCTTTTGAAGAATTATGTAGAACAATAAAGCTTTCTGGGAATATTCAACTGTCTTAAAAATGAAATGTTTTTAGTAAAAAGATAGAAGGATTTCTCAAAAAAAGACCAGAATGAAAGAACTGTCTCCTTTTGCATAGTTATAAATCTGCATAAGGTCAAATCCTCAACTTTATGGGGCAAAGGTGCTTAGACTGGTAAAACCTGTTTTGCCTTAGTCCTTTACAGGAGAGATTAAAAATCAAAAATCTTTTATTCTTGCTTTTTTGGTTGACACATGAAAATCTGATGTGTACCCTTCCAAACAATACTTTTTTTTCAACAAGATCATTTAGAAATAAATAACATCACATTTAATACCTGAAAGGAAAAGGCTTTGATTTACTGTTGTCTCAGAATAACATTTCACACATTAGGCATGATTAGCCAACTGAGAAGTCATTGCTCTGTGTAATCCCTGTGGAGTATGTATAATTTAACTGTGAAATTTCCAGAAGATTGCCAATATTTCAATATCCATAGTGTTCCATAACAGATGGAACTGACCTATTAAAATGGATAATCTAGAGGACATTTGCTACAATACAATGAGCTTCTAATTTTCTGTTGATGTCTAATTCTCTGTTGCAGCAGTCTGAAGAAACAGCTAAAATACCTCCACAGAAAACAATGTTTAGGCATATTACAGCTATTTTGTTTCCTCTTACATTATTTTTAAACACCTCACTCGTGCTGCAAGTGGCAATCTTTACATAGTAAAAGCTTCCAAGCTGAGGGTGGCCCATGTTTGCTGCAGGTCACTATCCTATTTATTGCATTTCTACCATCCACTGTAAGTCCCGTTTTCAATGTAGTCTTTGAGTTGGTACACAACAGAGAAAAAAACCTGTTGACAACAGATAATTCTCACAACATGGTAAAATCCTAAAGGGTACTCAACTTTCGAAATGTACAGAGCTGTAAAGCTGTCTAATTTACCGCTCGACGTAATACTAATTTGACGCCAGCTAAGTATTTGTCGGTTGCTTAGGTTTGTTAAGCAATAGGTCAGCCTGAAAAACCTGAATACTAGGTTGTTAAGAAGGGACATATCATTGGATATCACAGCAGGGGGGCGAGATATATGCTTAAAAATGTTTTGTGGTCATTTTTGTAAATTACAAAATTAACAAAATTTAAAAAGCAAAGTCTTGCTTGAAATGTGGATGTACATGTTAGGGTTCAAAAAATAAGATATCTATTTTTTTTTTATGGTACTAATGTATACTATCTGCTTAAATACACGTTTGTTAAAAGAGGGACAAAGTTGACTTATGAGGAAGAAAATTTTAAATGGAAAAGGCAAAGTTCAAACCGGATGTAGAGAAACACAAATGGAAAAAAAAAAGAAAGGGCATAAATTTCCTCAGGACACAGTTCCTGATGTATGAGTTGGGAGAGCATCAACTGGGAGAGAGGGCGACTGAGGACTAGTGAAAGGCCAAGACGTACAAGATGGTGCATGACAACAGATGGAAAGATATGGGCCAGGCTGACAGTTTAGGTGGAGAAAGGAATAACATGAGAGTCTGGAAGCAAAAGATCTAGAAAGAACAGGGGGTAAATGGGCCAGACAAAAGGGACGAATGACTGGATGCAATTAAGTTGCTGAACATTGAGCCATTAACACCACACTTGTGAAGTGTTCAACTTGCTTTTTTATCCTATTCTTTTATGCAAAGTAGTCATGTAATTTTGGACAACTATGGACCAGAGAAACCAAATAAGTCAACTTCCCTAAACTACAAAAACATTTGAGGTAACAAACACCTTTAATTCTGCTTTTAGATTATTTGAAATGAGTTCAAATTGCAGTGTGACATATCCTGTGTAAATTTAGTTAGAATTTATTTGAAAAGACGTTTATTCCTACAATTCAATTCAGTATTATTTATGTAGCACCAATTCACAACACGTCGTGTCAAGGAACTTCACAAAGGGTTTGGAATGGAGGAGGGTTGTTGGAGGATTAGATTAAACTACTGAGTGTTAAAGTTTGGTCATTTTAGAATGGGCTATGTGTAGGGGTACTAAGTAAAGTAATAAACTGATAAAGTTTGTCCATGTAGAACCCACTGGTGGCCATTGTTATTAAATACTGCAAGGATTGGGGGTACCTCTCTCTGTCAGACTGATTATAACCATTGGAAAAGAGAAGGAGTCGCACATGTAGCAGAAATGGAGAGTGTGTTTGCACCTCAACCATAACTGAGCCGGTTTAGGCTAAACCTGACCCCCCCTTACCCCAACAGGGAGGGAGAAAGGCAGAGATAAAAATAATTGGAGAGTGTTGTGTGAAAGGTGGGTAACTGGCGTTGACTTTGAAGCAATCCTTCATACTGAGCATGCATGTAGCAACAGTGGACTGGAAAAACTCCCTTTTAACAGGAAGAAACCTCCAGCAGAACCAGGCTCGGTGTGAGCGGCCATCTGCCACTGACCGACTGGGGTTTTGAGAGAACAGAGCAGAGACACAAAAAGAACACAAAAGCACTGATCCAGGAGTACTTCCTATGGGGAGAAAAAAATAAATGTTAATGGATGTAGCTTCTTTATTCGTTTCATCTAGGAAAAAAAAAAAAAACAGATAAACTCTGAACCAGTTTTCAAGGTTAGAGTATGAAAGAGAGCACATACAGTTAGTCACAGTAAACGCTCAGTTTATGTCTAGGAGAGAGACAAGGTTACAAGAAAGGCAACACTGAAAGGCAGGGCCAAGTGTATCATCAGTAGAAGGTGAGCATTAAGTTGTTGCCAGCACAAGCTTGGATGATGCCCCTCTCCAGAAAGCTGTCACAGGTAGACACAGAGTCAGGCCAGGTGTAGCTTCTAGGAAGAGAAAAGAGAGAGAACATAAAGTTAAAAGCTGAAATAACAGCAAATAATGCAAAATTGGAGAGTAGTATGAGACTGTAACGACGTGAGTGAAAGTGGTCATTATGTCCTCCAGAAGCCTAAGCCTGTAGCAGCATAACTACAGAGATAGCTCAGGATAACCTAAGCCACTCTAACTATAAGCTTTATCAAAAAGGAAAGTTT
>JAHUTJ010041258.1:0-41525 GCA_036250325.1 Characodon lateralis | reverse complement strand
GTATCACGTAGTGACCTGGCCACTATCCTGCAAGAAGAATGGCTTAAAATCCCTCTGACCACTGTGCAGGACTTGTATATGTCATTCCCAAGACGAATTGACGCTGCATTGGCCGCAAAAGGAGGCCTACACCGTACTAATAAATTATAAAACCAGGTGTTTCAGCTTCATTGTCCAACCCCTGTATATATATATATATATATCCTGCCAGTGAATTTGCCAATAGTTAAAGCAACATTTAATTAAGAAAAAGTAGATGATTAGTGGAACATCTTTTGCTTTATTGTTTTTGTTTTCCTTCTTCTTTGTATCATGTTATTGTGTTTCAGAGGGTTGCATGTTCAATATAGGTCCAAAGTCATGCTTTCTTTGTGTCAGCTGCCTCAACCAAAGCAAAAGCCTATATTTATGACAAAAAGCCTTTTCAGTTATTCTTTGTTTACTCCAACTAACTTTTCAACCTTAGTACACACATACACATTTTTAAATGAATCATTTATCAGTTCATCTGCAGCAAATAAAGCAATCTCCCTGACCTTTCATTCAGGAAAAACTGGTTGTTTCATTCAAACAACCAGTTTTTCCTGAATTGGTTTCACAGACGTGAAAAATCTAAAGATAAACACAAGAGGCATGGTGGCAGAAATGATAAGATATGTAATTTGAGAAGCTAACAAATGTTTTATGTCCTTTCAGCTGCACAAACAATAATGATGAGGCCCTATTATGCAATCTATAAGTCACTGACCAAGTTTAAATACTTTTAACTGAATTAATAATGAGATCAAAATGTACACTTATGCTAATTCATTTCATCTATATCAGCAGATTGAGGTAAATTACAAAAACATATATGGTCCTGTTTGCAATACAGAAACAGTACCTGGTTTCCTAAAGTACTAAAATATCAATAAAACAATAAACCAGTAACACTACTGTTAAAACAAATAAAATGCTACTGTTTGATCAATGTCTAAATGGCTTAGGATGTTTTCTGCTTCGATATTATTCCAAGTTATTTCAGTCATGTGTTAAACCAAAACTGCAAGAAAAAAAGTTACGCATCTGGCCAACACTACCAGGAATATTAAACCCGATTTAAAAAAAACAAAACGCAAACTTTGACTTTAGGCCAAGAGGACAATAATGTTTCTCATATCTTGGGCAGTGTTAACAATCTTTTTAAAGTTATAGTTGGTAAAGTACAAGACTGATGAAGTTTAATTAGCAAATTGTGGCGAAATGTAAAAATACATCAGGATAAACATTATTTTCATGTCTGAGACCGGCTTTGAAATATATATGCACCAACCTACTGGCTCGAGAACAGAATCTGCCAATATTCCCTTAATGGGCAGGCCAAATACAATAACAACAACAAACATAATACTCCCAGATATTTTCTGTCTATAACCAACAGCATGTCATTTGATGCCTTTTTTTGAGTGGAAGACAAATGAGACGATAGAAGACGATACTTCTGAAATTCCTTCATCTTGTTTCTGCCCTATTTAAAACTGCTGCTATAAAGAACCCTCCAGCAGATCTTTCCCTTAGTCATGTGCTAAAGTCACCAGAAAGAAAAAGGAAAAACACAGCGTCAGTCAAAAGTGGAATGAAAAAAAAATTGGTACTGGCCTGAAATATTCTGATCGGTGCATCTTAAATTACCAATATTATTGCATTTGTCTACAAACACAAAATAGTCCTGATGACTACTGGCAGAGCAAATCTAAAATTTATTTCAGAGCAGAAGTTGCAATAACACTTTTTAAGGTAAATGTTGAACTGAAAACTTTACACAAGCAAATTTACTTCCTGTCGATAGATTTAGAAGGAATCTTATGAGCACTGTTTTTATTAGTTAACTGAACTGTCTTCACACTCCATCATCTCCATAAGACCCTCATCTGTGATGTTTAGGAGACTTTATTCTATAAGAGACATTTTTTACATTTTTAAGAAGAGTTCAAGTAGTTTATATCCACACACAGGAGCAGCGTGTAATGAAAATCCAGATGGTCAACTTAATTTACGAGTGCTCCCTTTATTCCACAGTTCTATATCAGCAGGTGTCATAGCTCACAGGGGAGCTGCCCTTTCATACTGAACACTCCCCAACAAGAATGACTACAATGTCTTTGCAAAGGGAGCCATAGCCATAGAAGGCTTGGTATTTAAACGGTCTCTTTATCTGAGATCACTTATCAAGTTAAATACTCCTTTTCCTTTAGACATGTTTCAGAAACTACCTTCTGCAGATATTGATCTTTGAGGAGCTTAGGTTGTCAGAGTCAGAGGAGTCATTCTAGAGTTTGTGTGCTCAACAGGTGGGATTGTGGGTGCAGCTGACCTGTGAGTTCTGCTGGTGGATGTAACTTGTGATGATACGCAGGCCAATCTGGGCCATCTCCTTCAGCTCTGTGTTTCCAGGGCTGCCAGGGGTGCTGTGCCAGGCCTGCAACCTGTCCAGCAGGTTCACCACCCCTTCAAAGATCTGCAGCAAAACAACATCTGTCAACAGAAGGACTCAGAGAAACAAGGCCAGACCTGTTTCCACACCTTTGAGTAAACCATTGGTACACCCTGAGCTGCAATTAAACCCAACCTTGACTCAAACACAAAACAGTGGCTTTTGACCTAATGTCTAACAGTGACACCACCCATAGACACTTCCAGTTGATTATGGCTTGTATTTACTGCCTTATTCTATGAAAAATGGAAAAACATTTACCTGTAAATTATTTTTAGACAACAGTTGTGTTAAACAAAAACCGACCCATGAATCTCACGTAAAATATTCATTTTTATTTAATTGCCCAAACTTTAAACTGAATAATTAACTTTCTTAGAGAGCTATGTAGAATTTTATAACCAGTACAGTGCTTTGTTTGAGAGCATCAAATAAATGTTGATATAAGACAAAGTTAACCTGAGTAAATAGCATTTATGAAAGATGATTTATTTTATCCAAACCAACCTGGCCTAGTGTGAAAAGTAACTGCCCCTAGGCCCAATACCTGGTGGGAACAATTACTACAAAGTGTTTACAATAACTGGCAATGAGTCTCTAACATTGGTGTGGAAGAGTTTTGAACAGCATTTTTAAGGTCATATGACAGCATTTCAATTTAAGTCAAGGCTTTGACTAGACCACTCCAGCACCCTTATGTTTTCCGTAGCTTGCTACGATGTGAAGTCGCTGAAATGCACAGCCAGAAATGTTAGGTAAATGATATCCATATGGAGATGCATGACGGGCACTTCAAAAGGGTTATGGTGAATCCGTAATTCTGAAGTCCTCGGACTAAACCACTCTTGGTTTGGTTAGCTGGAGTGAATAATTACAGTTTCACCAAACAGTTTCATGAAATTATCGTTTTAAAACTGTGTTTTGTATTTACTCAGGTCGTCCTTGTCTGATGTTAAAATTTGTTCAAGGATCTGAAACATTTAAGTTTGACAAAAAAGCAAAAATAGAAGAAATCTGTTAGAGAGCAAACAGCTATTTCACTCATGTTTTACAACATTACCTAGCACTGGATGCATTGTATTTTGGACTGGGATTCAATGATTCAGGTCTATGTGGGACAAAAATATGCTGATATCTGGATGGCCCAATTACAGGTTTCTTAGGGTTTGGAAGCCCTGATTAAGTTATCTTGATATTTATCAGTCCTAATAACTGTCTGTGGGGCCTTTTGTAAGTTAGGAAAAGTCTATTATTATAAGCCAGACAAGGTCACTCGAATAATTTGTAAATTTGGCATTAATATTTAAACCTCCCTTTATAATTATATATATACTGCAGTCAACTAGGTCAAAGAAGAGTGAAAATTAATCCTATCAAACAACCTACTTGTATGCATCTTTATACTTTTTCATATAATAATAATCAGTTCCACAAATTAGAAATCAGCTACAACAGTGTTTCTGGACAACTTGGGTTAGTTCATTACCATTATCAGCAACTCTTTGAGAACAGCGAACGTCTCTCAGACTGAAGAAAATACCCTTTGTCACAGTTTAATCATCCTCTGTCAAAATATTAATTTGTTCTTCAGCTTTTTCATAGTAAAAAGACTATTTTTAGAGTAGCTAGTAATAATATTTCTCTACAGACTATCAAACAGATACTTTTTGCTGTCTCTTAGTCAATTGGCGAATCATAAAGAGCTTCCTCTTTATGATTTATGAGTAATCACAAAGTACCTTCTCACTCCACAGCGTTCTGTTGTCTGTACCCTCAGCAAAAAGGAAGTCCTGCAGAAGCCTGAGGAGCCGGACCAGACTGGGACAGAAGGGCAAAGACACTCCCTGTGCATCCCTCAGGTCTGACAGGGAGGACTCCAGCATCATTTCCAAAAGACTGCCATGTGCAGTAATGGAAATACATTTAACATAACATTGGACAACATCATCATATTTATTAGCATAGGTTCTCTTGTTAAAATCAGCAGAACAAACCTGCGCTTGATTTCATCAGGAGGACGGACCAGTTGGCAGGAGGAGCCCAGTTTGGTGAGAACAGAAAATACCTGACCCCTCTCCCTCCACACCGCGTCCTCGGGCCCCTCAGCCCCACTGCCACTCCACAGCACACAGAAGACGATGTTGGTTAGCAGGTTGCACAGCTCCTCCTCCGGGGTCTGCTGAAGTACAAAAAGATACATGTGAAAATGAAAAACTATAATTAAGGGCGCCCTGATTGTTTCCACACTTTGTCACATTACAGTTTATCACATTTTATTGGGATTTTACGTGACAGGCCAACACAAAAAATAATGGTTGTAGTTTTTTACTAATAACCAGATAAACAATGTGGCATGCCTTGGTATTCACCTGCCTTTACTCAGAAACACCGAAATAAAATCCAGCGCAACCATTAATGGACTTTGATAGTTTAACAGGAGCACACCAGACACATCATGGATAAAAGCAAGGAGAAGTTTTAAACAGAGTCAAGTTATTAAACAATGTTCGAAGCTTTGAACATCTAGCAGAAACCTGATTGATCCATCTCCTAAACAATTGCGACCCTATCAGGAAAAAGCCAGGCACCTTAACTGACAAACCAAGCAAACATGGCATTAATCAGACAAGCAACCAAGAGGGCAGTGGTCACTCTAGAGGAGCTGCAGAGGTCCACAGCTCAGGTAACAACATCTATTGGTCAGAAGAACTAAAAGTCATGCATGTTCTGAACACAACTTAACCATAGTGAAGCATGGTGGTGGCAGCATCATGCTGTGGGAATGTTCCTCTTCAGCAGAGACCAGAATGCTAGTCAGAGTTGTTAAGTAGAAGGATGGAGCTAAATACAGGACAATCCTGGGAGAAAACGTGGTAAAAGCTGCAAAATACTTGACACTGGGGCAGATGTTTTCAGTCTCCAGATGTGTGCAACAGAGAGCAACGGAAACCAAAAGGCTTGCATCTCAAACTGAAGTGAAAGACCTTTGTTCAGACGGCCTTACTACAAAGTCACGCCACATCTTTCAGATTACTTAACCGTGTATTCTTTTCCTTCCATTTCACAGTCAGGCACAACCCTCTGCTGGTCTATCACATTAACCTGTAACCACACCTGCAATAAAACTAAACTTTGAGTAAATGGAGGAGATATACCTGAGGGTTGGATGTGTTGGAGATGGTGTCTCCAGTAGGAGGGTCTGTCCCATAGCTGGTGTCATCCAGCACATTAGACAAACTGGAGCTCTTCCTCGGCCTTAATGGTGAAAATGGTTTTGAGTGCTCCAAAGGAGACGGTGTGTTGGTCAGACTTCCTGCAGGGGTGTGCGTGCTGGTGTCCCCCATGCCTCCTAACTCCAAATCGAAGGGAGACATGCCAAATGGGGAGAGCGGTTGGTAGTCTCTTCCCTCGTCGTCCGGTCGAGGCGAAGCAATGTCAACCGGATTGGAGGTGGAGGATGAGTGGCTCCCCTGATCCACCGAATCAAACGACTTAAAATGAAGTGAGCTGCTGTAGTTCTTTAGCTGGCCTCCGCCTCCACTAGAAGGCGACTGGGATAAATCAGAGAACCCCTCAGAGATGTCCCGGTGACCACAATTGTCGTCCTCCTCCTCGTCGTCCTGTGAGTTACGGTAGTTCAGGTAGATGTCGGTGCGAGAGTCCTCTACGACCACAGACGGATCCCTGCGCAGCGGTGGCCGGTAGCTTGGCGCAAAGGAGCCATGGTTACCAGAATCTGTGATGCTCACATCGTGGGCTTCCAAGGACTCCTTCACGAAGAGTTTGGTCAGAACATCCTGCCAGCTGGGCTGCTTGGCGAGCTGCTTCACATAATCCTCGTTGGAGTAGATCAGATGAAAGAGCTGGAGGAAATTGAAAAGAAACAGAAAATTATCTTGGATTTGTTGGCAGCAACCTTGCTTCCAAAAGGCTACATTTAAGATAAGATGTGAGAGGACTGACCTTGCGACAGACGTCCAGCCGGACGGTGAGCTCAGCTCGATGGGACAGACAGACCACAGCCAGGAGGTCTCTGAAGTTAGGACTGGCATCTGTAGCAAACAGTAAAATGTGTTTATGAATGATTCCCTTGCAGCATACAATCATTCAATTGAGGTGTTGTTAATAATATGAACAAAACAGTACAAAACATGTAAATTTGTGTTCTTTAAAAAAGAGAATATCCTTGAAATTAGAACATTTTCAATTTGGAATAAATACTCCAGAAAATAGAAACTTTAAAAAACATATTTCTTACAAAAGTTACTCAATTACTAAAGTTACCTAGTTACTTAATAATTTTAGACATTTTAAGAGGTCAGCAACATTAGAAAGTTTAGAGAGAGTAAAAACCTAAAACTAATAAAAACTATCCTCAAATATAGTTGTGCGTGAAAGTTTTTAAACAGGCAACAACATTAAACTTTTTAGATAAAGATACTTAATTTTCCTAACTACTACTTATCTGGGCTCATGAGTGAACTTCTGCCTTCAGTACTTGCTGGGACCAATATGTAAAGTAAGTGCAGCTAAATATATTTTTGTAGTGTTGATAAGTTCTGCTCATCTTCCTCTGAGTAAGAATCAGCTTCAGTTGAGAGAAGTTGGGTTTCTTTATATAAACTCCTTACTTCAGGGCCTTCAGCAACATTTCTGCTGAGCTAAGATCAGGAGTTTGTCTTTGCTGTTCCAGATCAATGGGTTACTTCTTAAACCAGGGGTCTGCAACCTTTATAATCCAAAGAGCCATTTTTCCTCACTCCTACTAGATAATTTTTGCCTGAAGCTGCAATCTAAACAACCCTTTGAAAACAAAGCTTATCAAATTTTAAAAGTATTTGCTCAGTAGGGATACAACATATTTTAAAAACTTGACATAGGTGTTAATTCATATGCATGTCGTGATAATGATATGACTACCAATAAGGAAACAAATACTTAACTAAATAGCGTTAACATCTTTGTGCTTTGGGTTGATGCAAACATAAAAGCCAGGCAGACAATCCAGCTACTGGGAAATAAATTCAGTTTATTATTTCCAGCGCATCAATGTGGTTTTCTTGAAGAAGTTGCACCCACCTGTTTCTGCTGTTTTGGTAATGAAATACTAAGTTGTACTTTCCATTCATTGGCTAATATTTGTTCCATTCAAAAGCTGTTTTTTGCCATAATGATATTTTGTATAGCGATATTGCAATAATGATAAATTTCGATAGAGTGCAAGACCCTTTTCACTAGATAAAATATGAACATTTAAAAATTCCACAACGTTCTCTGACTTTCTTTGTTTAAAAAAACATTTAAAGATTTAGAATGATAGACTGAGCACATATTTTGAAAATGATGAAAGAGTATTTTTTTGAAAGCACTCCTATTCAAAATGTTCTTATTTTCTTGAAATATTAAAACACTGCCAAGTTCTAAACTATTTCTGCTCAAAGTTATTAGGAGCCACTATGGAGGGCTTAAAGAGCCATATGCAGCTCTTTAGCCACGGGTTGCAGGGCCCGTCCTAAACCTTTCTGTGGTGGTACAAATTATGTGTTTATCCTCCCTGTTTTCCTGCTAATCACAGATAAAGATGCCCTGATATTCTTCCTTTTTCATAAGTCATGCCAGATGTTTCAAAACAGATCTAAACCAGAGCATTCCCACCACGTTTTATTGAATAAATATGATTTTTCAGCTAGGAAGCCCAATATATTTATCTAAATTAATTTTTAATTTCAGTGTCCTATGTTCCGGCCTCTCCATGTTTTCATTAACAAACAGAAAACAAGGTCCATTGCTGTTTGTGGAGAACGCTTGTTTTTTTGTTTTTTTTTTTGGATCTGGTTCAGTTAACCACTTTGGCAACTTGTGGACCCTGTTTGGTACCTACGCAACCCATTTTGTCTCAACTTACCTCCTTTTTGTTACTGAAGACAAACTATTTCATAACCACATAGTTATTTCCCATCCACTTCCCATCAGCTCATTTCCCCTGGTTGATGAGATCATTGATGAATTATGGACATAAACAATCATAAAACACCCAGATCTACTGTTTACCTTAATTTAATTGCTTATTTTTTTCAGAAGATGTTATATCACACTCCATTTCCCTATTGGATCTCTGTTTGGGCCAGTTGAAACATGTTAAGTATCACAAATTAAGATCTCTGATTGAACCAAAATAGCTCACATAGCTCAATTTCCATGCAGCAGACTATAGGCAGATCATAGAAAAAGACACATTAGAATCACTGACAGTCAATGACATCCTGAAGGCAGGAGCAAACTGATGCATGAAAGGTCCCAGGGCAGATGGGTACAAAACGTTCAAAACCTCGAAGGTAAGACAAGGTGAAGGAACTGATCTGCACCCATTTCTTGCAGCCCTGCTTTGTTGTTCAATGTTTTTTGATTCAGAATAGCCCTGACCAGGAGCTTTAGTTTCTTACAAGTTACCTAAAAGGTCACTTTTGTGAGCTTTGAGCTCTGAGAGAAATTTGTCCTACCTCAGCAAAGAAAAACAACAGATTCCAAGAGCACAGCAAAATAGCTCCGTTTTATCCTGTTGAACTTTCATCCTCTATCTATATTGAAACAAACTGGATTTGGAAAACCAGGCAGCCATTCAAACATTTCAGAGTCATGGTAAAGATCTACATTGTCAAGAATGCTTTTCTCTGCTGTTTTAGTAGTGCTAGAGGTGATAACCACGTTAACTTCTAATGTGAGACCCTAATGAGAGTTTAAAATGTCACAGCTGTAATCATGCTGTCTTTGTTTTAATATAAATGTTTGTTTTGACGTGACGCCCAATATAAATAATTAATGACCACTAAAATCAGCAGCTTTACTAATGCCAGAGACCGGGAATCAGTCACAAAATTATTGTCGGTACATCTCTAGTTTTAATTTGACCATAAAGTTTACTGGTACTCTTAGAGCCTTGCTTATTTTTAACCTCACAGACCATATTTGATCCTCTTCCAGCATTTATTTAGCAGAAATACAAAAATGTTTTTTTTTTTTTGTTTTTTTTTAATGAACTTGCATGACATTTAAATGAATGTCAACCTGAATTTCATTAACTTTCAATCAATAAGGAAAAGGCTATAGAATTATTTGAAGAGATAACTGGTGTTAATGTCCATTTTAGTGGCGTAAATCAGAAAATGAAGACAAATCAACAACAAATCAGAACCTCAACCTTTCCTTTAATACTTTTTGACTTTGTCATTCAAACCTTGGGTGTTCTTTCTTAAAAATGTAAAATAAAAAAAAGCGAAACAAAACTTTTGTATTACCTGTCGCAAGGACCTGCTCGTATAAACAGCGTACAGTTGTCATGGTTACAGGCATATCTTCAAGAAAGCAAATCAGGCCAAGATAACCAAAATCCTTTAGCTTGATTCGTTGCTTGTTACGCTCGGACACTTTCTCACTCTTGAGGATTTTGTACAAAACCTGCAACAACACAAAAGTTTCGGTTTATATATGGGTGCATTTTAATAAATTTTTGTATCATCAAAATATTTATTTACAGTTACACATTCTGGTCATTTTGATGATTGTTGCTTACAGCCAATGAAATTCCAAAATTCACTACTACACAAGACCAATTGAAAAACGATTTTTATTCCAGAAGTGCAGGTTTACTAAAAATTATGTCAATGTACTATGCAGTTTGTACACTCCATACTTTGTCAGGGCTTTGGCCATTTGCATGAATTAATGCGTCAATGTGGTCAGGCATGGAGGCCAAACAGAGGAAATGTGACTGCTGAAGCCTATAGCCATATGAAAAGCCTTTCATTTTACTGGACAGCGGTAAAGTCATCAGTCATCTTTGTGATTGTGTACACCATGGCATAACATTTCTGTATTAAAAAAATTTTTTTAATGGTCTTATGTATTTTTATTGGTCTCAGAAAAGTTGAATAGTTTGGAGAAACTGAATTTTGGGTTTCATTATATGGCAGCTATATTCTTCAAAACTTAAATAAACAAACATTTGAAATATATCACTCTGTGTGTGATTAATCTGTATATAGGTAGTACTTTTTTTTATGAATTACTGGAATAAATGAACTTTTCAATTATTTTCTAATTTGCTGAGATGCAACTTTAATCACAGTAAAATCTTTAATTAAAAATAAATGAATAATCACAAGAAGAGGTCATTTCGGTTGTTCTCACCCTGAACACCCTCTCTCTGGCCTCATCCCCAAAGCTTGGGGTGAGCAGCAGGCTGTACAGCTGCTCCACGCCCCACTCCAGCAGCACGGTCTGCACCTGCTCCCGAGGAGGGCTGCTCCTCAGGAGCTCATACAGCACATCCAGGGCCTTCACCACCTGACAGACAGGGAGAGTCGCTGATAAATTACAAAGAGATGTGGATAAGGGCGGGTATAGTTGTGTATAAAAAACAGGAGTATGACAGAAAAGATAGGCACAAAACAAACATGAAGCCAAAGAGATAAAGCTCAGATGAACGATGACTGTTTAACTGGAAACTGAGAGTAAATTATGCCAATAAAAAAGGTCAATCTGCTGAAAGAAAAACAGCAGTAAAGCATTTCAGTATTGCCTGCTGCTCCTCTCCGACTGCCAAAATGTAGGCCAGGACAATGTGGAGCTCCTCTGGTGTCGGAGACTTGAGAAAATCTTTCAGCAGCGAGAAGAGAGACGTCTGAATTGTCTGTTTCTCATCAGACAGAGGGCTGCCATCTTGCTCCACACTACGACCAAACAGATGAATGAAGAGACTCTGATATTAGGGTAACAAGTGAAAATGAAGACACAACTGAACTGAATTTAAATAGTTTATATTGGTGCTTTGTGGTGCCTTGCCCACCCGTAGTATGTCCGAATGGTGTCCAGAATGTACTGGGCCCCATACTTCCTCCTCATGCGCTGCTTGCTTTTGTTTATCACAGATGACAGGTATTGCACATGTGCTTCAGAGGAGAGAGAAAAAAAACACCACAGTTATCCCTCCTCTGGCTGACATTTAGAAATGTCAAATCATGATGTAAGGTTGTGTTGAGAAAGAGCTGTAATTTTAAGGATACTGAAGTAATGCACCCTCAATCCTGAACCAACAGCCTAAACTCGACAATTTAAAGGGTTCAGCATCCACCGTTTTGTTACCCTGACTCCTTTCATTCCTGCTGTGTCAATACAGACAGCATTGGCATACAAGCAACGCTTCACAGGTGATTTACTCCGCAAGAAGGAGGGGACTGCTGCTGCCTTACCCAAACAAACAGCAAAATGGCTTCTGGTCCAGATGCGAAAGTTAAATAGCAGGTGCTGGTAGAGTTGCTGCAGGAGCGGGCTGTTGCCCTCGTTGAAAACCTGCTCCAGCAGTAGCTGACATGCCATGAGAACGTTCATATCCATCATCGTGCCTGGAACCTGCAGCAGACGCAGAGACACTAAGTTTTAACTTAATCAGTTCACAGTCGTGTCTATTTTACTCCGTAGCACGGTAGCATATAAATTAGTTTACTGTGATGCTGATGAAGTGTCTCCTTCTTTTGACTGTACTATACATATTTGTATATCTGCACCAGAGGTAAAAATGTGCAAAAAAGCCCTAAACTTAATTAACTTTTTATTGCAGTAGCAAAATCCACAAGTGAAAAATGTTAAAAATTTTTAACCTTTAATTCAAATATGTTTATTCAGTGCAGAAAAAAGTTCCAAGTTAGCAAACTTTTTTTTATTTTTTATTTTATTTCTTTATTTTTTAATAAACAATCCCACCCATAAAATAAATGTAATTAAGGTTTTTTAGTAACTGACACTTTTTTGTTTTTTTGTGTCAAGAACCTATCACTAAGTAATGTATCACTTCTGGTTTTATTTTGAGAAGAGACACAAGTCCATTTCTGTTTGGCACTCCTCAAAAGGGGAATAAGACAACAAGCAATTTAAGCAGAGCTGATGTGCGTTAGCTTCATAATTCACAAAAATGTGCCTAAAACAACTAGAACTGTGACAAAGAAGTTTGACAAGGAACCAAGTCTGTGCTACACACAGAAATCAGGACTTACCAGGTATAAAATATCTCCAAAGCTCCGTGAGAGCACTGCAGCAAAAAGTAACATTTTGGGGCCACAAAGACCATTATATATCTACCTCCCCACTGGTAGTTTGGGGGTCATGTCCCAGAAATGTCTTTTCTGTCCAATCATTCCAAACAGAAACATACTAATGGCTCTTTAACTGGAATCACATGCTTTGATGAGATGAGAATAAGACTGAGCTTTTCAGCAAACAAAAACAGCAGCTGGGTTTGCCTTGAAACATATGATGAATATGTGCAACAGTATCCCCAGCCCACTATTAAGATGCTGTGGGCCTGTGCCTTTTCCAAGGGCCCTGGGAGCCTTCAAATAGTGTATGGCATCAGATTTGGTGGAATCTGCCAGAAAACTAAACAATAGGTTGCAAGTGATTGTTTCAGCAGGGGAAACATATACCAAACAACACCGAAATGGTTCACCAGATAGATCTAAATCCTACAGGGAGCATGTGGGGCATGAGAGAGGAACCAGAAACTAAGAGAATCTAAAATGATTTTGCAAAGAGGAAAGGTCAAAGATTCCTCCTTCTGTATGCTTCAACCTTGCAAGATGTTTTTGGAGAAGATTAAGTGCACCCCTGTTGGCAGAAGAGAGTGTGTACTGACAACAGGGTGCAAAAATTGTGGTACCTGTAATATGCATTTCTTATTTATGATAGTCCTCCACTAAATTAATCTAATTAAATGGAAGTGTGATTTTTAATTGCGCAGAGTGAGATCATGCTTCTGCAATAAAACCTGTCCATATTTTACTGCTTTTCACACATTAATCAGTTGAGCCAATAAAAGTATGTAAATGTTTGTGTGCATCTTTTCCACAGCCATATGTGGAAACACATAATGATGCCAAACACACAAAGTAGTTTCCATACAGGATGCTCCACCTTCACCAGATGAGTTTCAACATATCCTGCCTGTCTGCATGCACATCTCTGCTGCACTGACACAAGGCTTGACTGACTGCAGTCATTCATGACTCATATCCATGAAAAGTATAACAAGAACGTAGTCTGACCCTGCACATTGAACAATCGCTACAAAAGGTGAACTTTTCACAGCAAACAAAGAAATGTCTTTAATTCCTTAGCATCACATTCATTATATTTTTGCTCCAGGTTTCTTGCAGAACTGAGTCCCACTCACTAAAACTGAGACACCTGCAGATGTTAAAGAAAAGATTTCATAACTATAATTTCACAAAATGAGTGAACAATAATACTTTGTTTATTGTTAATTGTCATCTTGATTTTCTCTCATTTTTAAGCCAGCTTAAATTCCCCTAAAGCGAACACAGTTTTAAACAAAAGCTGGTTTCTTTGCACTTCTTTTAGTTGGTATCACTTCTTCCTATTCATAGCAAAACAATGCAATGTCTGCATTAATTGTCCCACACATGCATTCAAACAGTCATTCTGACAGACCAATGCTGTTTCAGCAACACCAGTCCCATTTACTACAAAGCAATTATTTAGCAACAGCGTGGTGAAAAAGGTCAAATGTTCACTTTCAGATGCTAATCTGCCCATAACGTTCGGAACAAGTTACCATGTGCAGGACCTACTTTGCTGAGCATGGCACCGATGATGCTGGGCCCGTGACACTGCAGCAGACTTTCCTGATTGACAGGGTGGTGACGAATCAGGTTTTTTACCATCAGCAGGAAAGCAGCGATGCTGTTTCTTTCAAGTCTGCCTTCTGTAGAAAAAAAAATAAATAGGGTAAAATGGGGTTTAAGATTTCCTGTGTAAGCCACAGTGATATTTCTGCTTTACAAAGCACTTCATTAACAACACATTTCAAAATGAGTCAGAATTCTACGGTATGTTTGTTTGCTTGCTTTATTTCTCTAATGTTTTTGTACCACGTACTCCTGTGCACAAATTACCCCTCCGCTTTTCTCACATTCAGCATCTGAGCTTTAAGTTTTTAACTATATTTGTCAATCATTTCCTGTTTGCGATTGCATCATGTGGTTGTACACAGACTTAGGCTTACTTAACTCACAATGTTAAAACTTTTCTGTAAGTAAGTTGGAGTTTTAAGCAGTAAAATCAACTAGAAAAAAAAGTGAAACAGTGTTTCTGGGATTAAGGTTTAAACACTGTATCTTTTGTGACCAACATGACCAACATTCATCTGTTATAGCAATTATATGCAAGTATAAACACCATAGGAATGTGCAGTCATCACAGCGTTCAGGAAGGAGACTTGTATTTTGGAGTGAAATGTACATCAACCCCAAAACAAAGCAACCGACCTTGTGAGGAGGCTGGATACAGTTGGTAGGAGGGTGTTAAAATTCACAATGAGCAGCCTGATAGGCCACTCAGCAAGAAAGAAACAATTTCACTAAAAGCAACATAAAAAAGCTAGATTATTGTTTGCAAATGCACTCAGGGACAAAGACCCTACAGTTACAAAATATATCCTTTGAGTTGATTAAATAAAAATTTAAGTGTTTGACTATAATGACCACTGTTACATTTTGAGGAAAATGAGGGAAGCTTGCAAGCCTGAAAGCAACATCCAGTGGTGAGGTACACAACTGGCAGCATCATGTTGTGTGGCTGTTTTTCTGCGGGAGGGACTGGTGTACTTTACAAAATAGATGGCATCATGAGGAAAGCACAGCATCTGGAATTATTATTGCAGCATCTCAAGACATCAGCCAGGAAGCTTACGTTTTGAGCAAAATGGGTCTTCCTGATGGACAAAGATGGACATTAGCCAGAGCATCCAATGAAACAAAGAGTGAAGAGCACAAGACTGCATTACCTGCAATTGATTGAGTTTGCATGATGCCCCTGGTTTTATCTAGAAACTGCCCAGCATGTAGAGAGTAAACACACACTAGTATGTGAGGGCCCCTGCATAGGTTGTGCCATTCTAAAGTAGCATCCAAATGCAAAGCAATACTGTTAATGCTGCCTTAAAATAAATTATTAAAAACCTAGAAGTAATATGACTATTTCACCGTCGTGAGTGTAAACCTAAAAACGGAATATATTTATTTTGTACTTGATCCTTTTTTTGTTATTCTAGCGTACAACATGTTCCTTGTTTTAGCGATGTAAACCTGGAATAAAGTGCTTGTTGGGATTGCAGTTATGGTGTATTAAGGAAAAAAAACAAAAAACAATGTTCAAAAGGAGGACAAACAGACCTGCAGATTTGTTAAGAGGCAGCAGCATGGCGGCGGGGCCTCTAGGGGAGGTGAGCTCTGGGCCTAGCAAGTCTGAAGTCTCCTGACCGCCGTTGTAAACCTGCTCTGCCTCACACACCTGCTCGAGCAGAGGCAGCAAAACCCCAATTCCTCCCACCACGTTCACAACATCCTGCATTAATATAACAAATTAATAAATAAATGAAGGGAAGTAGCAAAAAAGTATAAAAAGAGTGAAAATTACAAAAAGAAAAGTATGTGAAAACATGTTCATCTGTATTAGATCCGCTAACAACATAAAACTAAACCAGGCATCCATTTTTAATAATGAATAATTTTAAAGGGCATTCACATAAATGACAGAAAAACAACAGAAATCTAAGTTTGGAACAAAACTGGAAATAAAAATAGTACTCATATCTAACCTTGGTGTCCCAGGTAACCACTCTGTGTCCTGTTAGTCTGCCATCATGCTGGCGATGAGGTGCCAGGTCCAGACAAATCTGACTCTTAAAAGCCTAAAAAAGACCCCCCAAAATACATGAGGAAGAATAGCTGGTAGTGGCAGATTAATACAGTGTGTTTTTCGGAGCGTCATTTACCTGTGGAGTGTAGTACAGCAGCAGCTTGCTGTTCAGCTCAGATAACTCTCCATCCGCTTTGAATAAGGGCACTTGATTAGGGCCTGTGCATGAAGAGTTAAAGGTCATGAAACATGTGCTTGCAAACATATGTTGATGAAGTTTTAAATCATGACTAATTTTTCTACTAAGTGGGCAATGGGGTGTGACAAACCTGCAGCATGCAGAGCTCGTGCCTGGGCAGGCTGCAGAGCCTCGTGGCAGATGAAGGCGGTGCCCAGAAGGCCATCTAGAGATGTCGGAGATCCCCACTCTGTGTCCTGCAGTCCTGCTGAAATGGTGTGCACCGGGGAGTCTGCCGTAGACCCCCACCGGCCTCCTGCAAAGGATGCTGGGAAGGACTGGGAGCGGAGGAGGGAAGGAGCATGGGGTGGGAAGGCAAACTCTGGTGACGGGCAGGAGGTGAAAGACGAGGGAAGGTTCGGCGACGTGGTGGTGGTAGTGGTGCGGTGGCCTGCAGAGCCGATGCCGCAGTAGATAAATGGCTTCGGGTGAGGGTTAAGATGAGACAAAGATAGGCTATAAAGAACACATCACTGAAGTCAATAAGCAAAAGAAAAAGTATATTTTGTTTACCTCACTAAAAGATGGGAAACGAAGCTGAGCAGTTTTCTGTTGCTCTCCATCTATGTAGACTGTTACCAGGTTCTGACCAAAAGGACGCCGCCCTGGGATGTGGACTATGGCCACTGAATGCTGGGATGAAGATAAAACAAGGCCACACACCAAATTAAACCCAAAAAAACTGTACTTTGAGAAAACTTATTTATTTTTCTTTAACCTTTTTACAAATGATCAAATTCCAAACTCAAACTTTAAGGTATTTTATTGGGGTTTTGCGAAGTAAACTTACAAAAAGCATTGCACAATTGTAAAGTGGAAGGAAATTAATACATCTTTATCGTAAAATTTTTTACAAATAAAAATCTAAAAAGATTGGCATTTGTAATGCCATGCAACCAACTCTCTTGAAATTAACCTTTTTTAATTTTCACTAAATATGGGCAATTATTGGCCCAAAACTCACCCAGCGTGCATCAACTAGTGGGTATTCAGGTAAAGCAACAGCCATGTAGTCTTTCTTAGTGCAAACAGCTACTACCAGCACACCCTCCATGGTAAAAAAGGCTTCTAGCCCAGTTCCACTTGCTGTGAAGAAACTTTACGAAAGAAACGATGCCTTAGTCAAATACACACAACAAAAACTTGAACCAAATGTACCTGAAAACAGTGTCATCTTTACCTGTAGAGCTGCTTTCTGCGTGGCCCTTTTCCCATGTCATATTGAGCCCCCTTGTCAGTGTTGGGAGGATGTTTATTGTTATTAAAGAACTCTGAGTGATAAGATGGGAAATCCATGTTGAGGCAGAGCCAAGCATGAAATGCAAACCCGCTGCCTGGCCAGCGTTGGACTGTCGGGACCATAATACCAGCCATAGGCGGTGTGAGGTCAAAATATTGCAGAGCGCTGTCCCGGCCCTCTCTGGCTGCCATGGCCGAAAGCACGCATATCATACGGGTGCAATAAGGGTGTCCCCTCCCTCCCACTGCAGTGTTTTCTTGGTCCATCCTGAGAAGTCTAAGTAGGCTCTTCAGCTCCTCTGGTCTCAGACACAGGGAACCCAGGTCCTGCAGAAGGCCCAGCAGGGCATCTGCACACTGCCTGTCTAGACTCTGGGGCTGCGAGAGCACCTGCAGCAAAGCACCCACCATGCCAGCTTCCACAGCCACAGTGCGGCATGACCGGGAGCCTCCAGAGACAGCTGCCAGCCACTGGGCCACCAGCAACTGGAGGTCCCTCTGACCCGACAGGTCAGGCAGCCACTGCAGAAGCAGCAGCAAGGGCTGGTCGTTGCTAATGCCGAGGTGATGAGCGTGGGCGTGCTCGCCTTCCACTGCCTGAGGTGGAGACAAAGAAGATCAAAACACAGGCAAAGTAAGGTTTGTGAGGACAGAGAACAGTTTTTTCTTTAAGTTTTGTTTCCACACGGTTACCTGGACATGCATTGAAATACAGTAGTTTCCCAACTTAATGATCAATGAGTCATATCAAAACAGAGGGAACATGCTAATGCTAGCTTAGCAATTCAAGTAACTTTTTTGCATGGAATATTCGTCAGGGAAAAAAAGCATGAGTTCACTGAAGATTGCAGCTGTACGTATAGACAGCTATATATTTAGACATATAAAACAAGCTATGCATGATTCAGGGGACACCTCATAACATAACTGTACCTTATACAACCAAGTTAACCCATGTATGAGCAGTATTTTAAGGCTGTCCTGCAGAAACTCCAGCTGGGACAAGTTATCTTTCGCTTGCGAGAAAACACGCATCACCACTGCAACTTCCAGACTGAGTTAGGTGGAATACAATCAGTAGATTAATGTAGATATTGTAATACTGAGATTATATTAATACACATTAAAGCCACAGAGTTTTTAGGCAGAAATAGGATTTATTTTTTTTACTTTATTGTAGTCGCAGATTATGACTCACACCACGCAAGCTTAATCTTAAATGGTTTGGTTCAGTTTTAGGCAAAAAAGTCATGACTTTGTGCTAAAAGAATGAGGACTTCACCATGTTCATCAGCTCCTGCAACAGCCGTTTAGTGGGTTGACCTTGACTTTTCAGCACATCAAACAACTGGGAGTAGCCGATCCTCTCCTTGAAAACCTCCTGAGAGCACAAGAGACAGAAATAGGTTGGGAAAAAAACTGCTCGACAGAGACAATAATCTGGCACACTTCCATTACTGGAAGGAAACAAAAGGAGCTTGCATGAACCATCATCAACTTTCCTCAGAGTTTTAATTAAAATGTGCATAAAATAGTATGCATTTTGATCATTTGAAAAACCAAATCAATAAGAGGCTTTACTTTAGCAGAAGATGAGTTGCTCATTATTGCTGTAAGGACCCCCAACGCATGGACCGTTATACTGTCTGCTCCTTTCTCCAACACCTACATGAGAATAAAGAGATTGAGTTCATTGTGGCACTTTATAGATAAAAATGTGCAGGATCATATGTTTCCAGCAAAAACACATCACCAAAAGTAAATCTAGTAATATCTTACACCAAAAGCATTCTCCAGCCTTATTGTCTATTAAGTCCAAAGGAAAGTAAATTACATTTACTGGAGAAGACTGTGAAAATAACAACAACTGCTGTACAAGCCACCACACAATCACCTCTTTGTTTAATAAAGACAGGTCCTGGCATGCAAAAAACAATACAATCCAAAGCCAACCACCAAAAAAAGAAGAAGAAATAAAATGAGGCAATCCCAAGCTATTGCTGGAAATTAGTCAACATCAAGCACCTGGCCTTTTTAAACAACCCGCAGTCACATGGAAAAGCAGGAGGTAAAAAAGAAAGATGGAAGGATATTTAGTTCAAAACCATAAATTTCATGCACAAAGTTGAGCACAACATGCCCTACATGGCCCATGTTGGCAGCAGGGAATTCAGCTGATAACTGCTGTGACTTACATCAATAAATTCAATCAAAGCTACCTAATGGAGGGCAGATGTGACAGATTAATAAGAGTCAACCTAATGGCGGTTATCATATCCAGCCATACCTGTTTTTTCTTTTACAAATGAGTACAAGCCTGACTTCCTGCCTATAACTTCCTGTTTAAATAGCATAGAGAGAGGACTGAGTTTCCTGCTGACAAGACCAAGAGCAACACCAAGCACACAGGGGGGAGAGGGGAGTACCTGGTCCACTTTGACATCTGTGAGAAAATGTGTGGTGAGGTCACACACAACCTCACGGTCCAGCTTACAGCTGTTGCTCTGAAAGAGCTTCAGGACGCAAAAAAGGCACGCAGCAAACACACAAGAGTAGACAATTAGACCCAAAAACAAAATCAGCCGCAAAAAGCTGGAGAATGGTCAAGCAGGAAAACAGAGGTATGATTGTGACATTCAAAAAATATACAGACAGAAGTTAAAGCAGCAGTGCTGCTGAAAGAGGAAGTGGGCATGATATAATAGGAATAGTGACAGTATGACACAGGTGGGTTGGTTGATCAAAATAAAGACATAAGTGTGATGGTCAGGAGTCTAACCTTGCTGTTCTGAATCAGTCTCAGGATGTGCTCAAAGCAGTTGTTGTTGAGGAAGATGGCCTGTAGAACAGGTCGGTCTGCACACTGCAGGATCTCAGGAACAGCAGCTAAGACAAATAACAGAAAAATGTTGATTTTTGACTTCTAGTGCAAATACAGGTGCATTTCAATAAATTAGAATATCATTAAAAAGTTAATTTATTTCAGTAATTCAAATCAAAAAGAGAAATTCACATACAGCCATGTTACACACAGTCATGTATAAGCATTTATTTCAATTTAGTTTATTTATATAGTGCCAATTCACAACCAATGTCATTTACATTTACCATGTAAATGGTAACTGTAAATGTCAAGCTGTAAAAGTTTGACACATCCAATAAATTTCATTCCACTTCACGATTGTGTCCCACTTGTTGTTGATTCTTCACAAAAAATTTGAATTTTATATCTTTATGTTTGAAGCCTGAAATGTGGCAAGAGGTTGACCAGTTCAAGGGGGCCGAGTACTTTCGTAAGGCACTCAAACAAACAGATCCAAAATCCTAGAGAAATATACTGAATAGTTCATTTAATGCAATCATATAGACAGATTTAAACTCAGTCGCATACATTTCTATTTAATCCTAGCTATGAATGCAGTCAAGTTCACTATGCCAATTGGTAAAACAAGTTTTCTATTAGAAAACCCAGCGGATCGCATCGAGTTACCAACTCTGCAGCAACCCTCCTGCTAAGCATGCTGGGAGTTTAAGTGGTCAGACCACACAAACAAAACACACAGAGGCACATGTCTAGGAGTACTTTCTATGTTAAAAGGAGAAGTAAAGAGTTAATTGCAACAATAGCCACTTTTAATGGCTTTTTGTAGGAGAGAAACACAGCTAAGATGAGCCAGTAGTAAAAGCTATGTGATGATTCTGTTCATTTTAATTAATATGACTTACATCTAATAAAAAAGATGGAGTTTCTCCAAATATTAAATTATATTAAGACTAGGGCTGCAACTAACGATTATTTTGCTAATCGATTAATCTGTCGACAATCTTTTTCGATTAATAATTGGATGCCAAAAGGTGCTTAATGGGAGATTTTTTACAGAATTTGAACCAGGTGAAGTTAAAACTATGCTTGAAGGCTTCTGGATAAAGCATATTCACCAACAAAGAAGGTTTTTCATATATTTTTTGTATAATTTTAGCCTAATTACTGCTCTGAGTGAGTTGTTCTTTCAGCAAATGCATGTATTAGAGTCTATATACTCCAGTTAACAATTATTTGATTACTAAACTAGTTTAAAATTATTTCAATAATCATTTATTCACAATTAATCAGATTCATTATTTCAGCCCTAATTAAGACCAATAAAAAAGGATTTTGATATAGGATCCTTGGCCCTCTGGAAAGTGTTTCAATTTAAATGAACTAAAAACTTGGTCAGAGCTCTTGTTGCATGAGTTACTGCATCATGAGACATGGCATTTGTCTGTAGTGAGTTTAAGACACATCTAAAACTGGTCTTGGTTAGGTACAGGCTTAAAACTACTGAAACAGGGAAATGCAACAGCTGTAGTCCATTTCCAGGACAGGTCTGTGTGTGGTGGCTCTTGAAGCCCCGACTCCAGCCACAGTCCATGTCATGTGGATGCATAATCCTCCTAAAGCTTTGGTTATTCGCGTGGCTTCTGCTCCTTTCTTATGACACTTTTCCTTCCTCTCAACATTCCATTATTATGCTTGAATGCACCACTTTAACAGCCACCTTTTATAGCAGTGACCTTTAGTGGCTTAGTCAGTGACTAGACTAGTGGCAGTCAGCAGTCTTCTTCATGACATTACATTTCCCTATTTAAAATCCTTTTTTTAATCTGGGCCACTGTGACATCTACAAGACATTTTTTTATTAAATTATTTAAACAAATTAACTTGATTGGTGATTTTTAAATTCTATGAGATTCATCTGCACTTGAGACACCCATATATTTTAAATATTCTGTAAAGTGATGTTCTTACTTAGCATTTGGCTCTGGAGCGATATCAGGCTCTCCTCCCAGCTCTGCCTGTCTTCCTGGTCGCTGTTGAGTGGACGGTTCCAGTTGAGAAGTTGGAAGTAGCTCTCCAGTATCGTCTTGATCTCCACCTGCCGCTCCACGGGACTGCTGGAATGCAGGAGGTGGATCATCGCTGTCAGGCACTGCAGAGTCAACCGTGGGAGCCTTGTGTCTTTAGGTTCAGCAGAGATCTGGCAGCACCACACCTGCAGCACGGAGAACAGGTCCTCGACAGACTGAGGGCTGATGGAGAGAAGGCCATTTTTCTAGAAAAATAAATAAAAAGGCTGTTAGAGGAACTTTGCACACCCTGCTAACTATTTATTTTTTAGACGGCTTTGCTCGCAGACCTTTCCTCCACTGATGACAGCACCTTGGAGATGAACCAATCTGAGTGTAAGGAACTCTGGTATATTTTTGCTGTCCTGGAGACTCTCTGCATAAGAAAAAGAGGCAAACACAATGCATTTAAGACAGGGCAGGAAAACCAACGCACACAATTTTAGCATTATCTAGAAGGGTACAATTGCTATTGCAAGATGGGACTGACTCACGCTTGGTTCTTTGTTTTCCTTAAGGACCAGTTAAAATATACACCATTAAAAAATGATGACATTGTAAAGATTTGTATGAATAGGCCTTAACTACAGCACAGAGGAGATTTTTTCACACCTTCTTTAACAGTTGAGGAACTACCACATACGTAAAACGGACGTACAGTATTTACTTTATATTCAACTTGAAAAGGCATATTTTAGATCCTAATATTTGGATTTGCATTGTTGCATTTACCCTAGTTTTTCGCAAACTGCCAAATGTCCTGATGATTCACAATTTGGCAAAATTGAAAATAGCTTGGATGTAGCAGGGATTCCTGATTGCACAATGGAAGTCACTGTAGTCTCATACAGCAGCTCAACTATCCGAAGAATGTCTGTTACTTTCAGTAACATTTAATGAAAAAACAAATACATACATCTCAGCTGATTTATATTTTAAAATATGAATGAAATATTCACAAATAATATTAGCGAGATAAACAAATAAGCTTACAGCATTCAGTGAATATACAGAAAAAACATCTGAAATTTTATATGTGAAATTTTTAATTTAGCTAAATGCTATAAGTGGCATGTATATCAATGCGGTTGATGAAATTTGTTCAACAAGTTCAACAAAACTGTTGCTGATCCCAGGTGAGTTTTGTGATAATCGGTGAAGTATTTTTTGACAAAATGACCTAAATTTATTTCTTAATATTATTGTAATTAAGAAAATCTTAAAACAGTTAACAACAGCAAATGATATAATTAAAGTTGCGGAATAAGTCAAAAATTGACTTGGTTGAAGATTTATGCCTCCAAAGTATTTTTCTGGTTCTCATGGCGGTAGCGGTCATTGACTGTTTATATTAGAAGCTGAGGTGACGTCATGCCATGAGACGCTGCGGTAAAACAGGACTGCTTTAAAACAAAGACAAAATGATTACAGGGTTGATATTCTAAACTATCTTTTAGCATCTTATATTAGCAATTAGCACAATTGGCTTCGCTAGCATTATTAAAATTATGTAGATCCTTAGCTTAACTTTAAGATGCTTAAAAGACTACGTACATGAGCAGAGTAACAGTGCTGTATTGCAATAAGTCTTCCTGTTATCTGCTTTAATTTTGGCTCTCTCACGCAGGTTTGAATAAACTGCACATGTCTCGATTTCATTTTAAACACCTTACTGATACTAAAAATCGCTTCTGTCTGAGCATCCACAACAAAACGGTGTTACATTTGCTACAAATTTTCACATCATTTTTGAGTATCATCCACTCACTCCCACCCCTGCCTGACACCAACCCCCTCTATATAAGACACTATAATAAAACAAATGCTTTCTTATGGCAATCTGGCCATCCTTTTTCCCAAATCTTTCTAGAGGAGCCCCTGCTAAAACAATTGTTTTCTGAAGTTCTTCTGTAAAATGTTCCCTGCTGCGGTTTCTTTCTCATAAAGAAAAGCCTCCCTAATTGGTTAAACATTACATAAATGGCCCCTAACATTTCCAATCAAAGCTTGCCATTGCAGCATAATCCTCTTAAAGATTTGTACATACTTTAACCAGCCCCAAATGAGCTTTCCCACATGGATCAGCACTTGTTGATCACATGGAAGGTAATGAAAAACCTGATGGGTAGATGGTGGATAATTAAGTTTTAACCATAACTGAACAATAACAGATTCGACCAGACTGGAATGGGCTTAATCCTTTTAAGTAAGTAAGTGATAATGTTTTTATATGAAAGGAAAACAGGGAAATTTGAGCATTTGAGCAAAAACATTTTGTGATATGTGAGGCCTGACAAAGATCAGAGCGGCTGAAAGGGAGAGTCTCACCATGAAACAGAGCAGGCAACTCTTCTGGCAAGGCCAACGGAGAGAACTTATACTTGTTCCTCTCCAGCAAGCTCACCTCCTCCCTGTAAAACACAAAGCCTTGAGTCATCACTCTCCTATCACACCCAATAATCAACCTGTGATTTCCACTAATGCTGCTGGTACAGAACTTGGTTTGTGTTCAAGGCGTAGGGAGCCAAAAGTCAAGGTGTTATACATTGCAGAAGGTTGGGCAAGCCATTATGTTCACATGATAAACTTAGCGTCTTTGTGTGACAGATTCCCACCTCCCACACATTCTGTAGGGTAAGGCAGCACACACTCACCCTGCCAGACGTCTCCTCCACGTCTGATAAGGGTCAAACAGACTCTCGCAGAGCACCAGTCCATACTGCACAACCGGCTCCAGGGATGACTTCTCGCTTTGTCCCTTCTTTAGCTGTACAAATGAAAGGTTTGATTTCAAGCATTCATTTTCCTCTCAGCCTCAGCTCTCAGATACACCTGTTGTACTAGCGTTTCAATGTGCAACAATTCCAGTCCTTTGAATAGAAGGTCAATTACACACCCACTTGTCTTACACTTTGAACTAAATCTGTCATTTCAGGGCGAGGATGTCAAAACTACTGCTATGATCACTTCATTGAGTTTATCGCTCTGACTTTTCTGAGCTTTTCATGGTCTATGTAGTCAGCATGCCTGGTATGCAAGCCATAACTTAAGTCAACAAAATATTTGTTTCCTTACCTGCCCCAAACAGAAATTTAAAAGTTTGATAGTTTCAAAAACAAAACTGGGGGTCTTTTCAGGATCGATGTTCTCCATATTCCTAAAAGACAAAAATGAATGTAATTTTAAGAAAGCCTAACTAACAGCTTAACTGACCTATAGAAAAGATAAATACATTAAATAAACAACAATTAAGACTTGACAAAGGTTAGGTTTTTATCGCACTCCCTGAAAAAAAAAAACCTGGAACCTAAAACCTAAAACCCATCAACTCAAAGGAGGACTTTAATTTAACACCTTCTTTGTCGGCACAAAACAACAAAGACTAGGACAGATAGTGAAATGCAATAACAACCAGAATGTAGTAGTTTTGAAAACTGTCCAACATATGGACTAAAAATGTATAAATCCTGTCTTTTAAGCATAGTCCATACATTTTCCATAAGGTTGAGGTCAGGCGCATTCCAGAAGCTTAAAATTAGCCAGCTTTATCCATTTCCAAACCAGTTCCGATGTATGCTTGGGGTCATTTTTTTCAGTTGGAACAGCCGGTTGTGTCCAAGTTTCAACCATCTCAACCAAACTGCTCCCCTCAGATGAAAAAAATCACAATCAAGAATTCAAGGCTTAATCCTAAATCATAAACTAGAATCTTCTGGAACACCAGAGTCTCTGTCGATAATAAAATGAGTGTAACATCCATATGGACTGAGATGACCCTGGCCAAAATGACAGAAAAGTTGTTTGGATGAACCACGTTGAGGCTTTCCGCTGCCAGGCAATGTGGTAGAAGCATCATGATGCATCATGCAAAAATAAAAACACCTTACCTCCAAATTTGCTTCTAAAATTCATTGAAGATGTGTGTTGTATCATCCAGCCTGGATAGAGCATTATTAAAAGCCCAAGAAAAATGCATTCATGGCCACGATGATTGTATATAAAATTCCCATCACAACTGATAGGAGTTAGGTGCTTAACTGCTCGGAGGTAACTAATTCTGTTGTATTTCATTTTAGTTTATTATCCCTCAAATGTGCTCTAATTTTGGGCCTTGTTTTGGGGAAGATTTTAAAAGGTAAAAGAGGATGGCGATCTGGGTGCTGGGTAATTTCCAGAACACATTTCAGGATTGAATTAATCAGATCATCGCAAATCTAGGTTTCTTCACCATGCCTCTGTCCATGTTAGACAAGCTTGAACCCAAAGAAAGCAACAAGATTTCTAAATCATGTGTGTTATTTCTTAGGGAAGTAAAAATGACTTAAATTTTTGAGATACAGTGTTTAAGATATGTATTTTTATAACTAATTTATTATACCTTTTCATGGGACAACGCTGAAGTTATGATGCTTTAATACCATGTAAATTAGTCAGTAGTACAACTTGTATGACAGTTTAAATTTGCTGTCCCCTCAAAGTAACTAAACACACAGCATTACTGTCTAAACTGCTGAAAACAAGAGAAAATATCCAAATTGTGCCTAAAGTGTCAATATTTTCTGTGGCCACCATTATTATTATTACATCCATCACTGTTGAAGGTGCCACACATGTTTGACGCTATCTTGACGCCGTCTGAACCAAATAAGTTTATCTTGGTCTCATCAGATTTAAGGACATGGTTCCAGTAATTCATGTCTTTTGTCTGCAACAAACTATTTGCCGGCTGTCTTGTGCATCATCTTGAGAAGAGGCTTCCCTCTGAGACGACAGCCATGCAGATTAATTTGATGCAGTGGGAAGTGTTTGACCACGGACATGCTGACCCCCCACCCCTTCAACCTCTGCAGCAATGCTGGCAGCACTGTTTTCAAAAAATAACCTCTGAATATGACGCTGAGCAGGTGCAAACAAAGTCTTTTGTTGACCATGTTGAGGCCTGTTCTAAATGGAACCTGTCCTGTTAAATCGCTATATGGTATAATTTCCTTTACGGTGCACTAAATTTTGTTGCCAGCGGTTTAGAAATTAACGCTGTGTGTTAAATTATTTTGAGGGGACAGCAAATTTACGCTGTTATCCAAGCTGTACAATAACTATTTTACATTGTATTAAATTGTCATATCTTCAGTGTTGTCCCAGGAAAAGATATGATCAAATATTTTCAAAAATGTGAGGAGCGTACTCACATTAGTGAGATCCAGTGTTAGGTAAACGTTTTTAGGCCCATGCTCGTTTTCATGCATATATTTAGGCTTGTATGTATAATTTTGCAAACTAAAGCAGTCAGTCAGTGTTTGGCTGACATATTTTAATTTTACTTTCAGAATTTATAATACTATTGTGAACAATTTGTAGTCAAATCTGAAATTTCTAAGCAATTACTTCCAAAAATTTGATGTTGTGTTGAGTTGAGTTTTGGTCACTTAAATTATAAAAGCTGTTAAGCAACTCTAAGATGACCACATAGGTTATGGAATATGCATATAAGGCTTAAAGATCTGACCTGCAGACAATAATAAAGAACTTTATGAGGAGCAGCGGGTGTGGAGTGTTTCCATTGTGCTCGGTGGCGCTGGAGAGGTGGAGCGCGCTGTGCCATAGCTGGGTGCTAAGGAATACCAGGACATCCCTGGGGAGCAGGGGAACTTCTGAGCCGCTCTCCTCCAGCCTGGAAGAAAGGGTGGGAGGAGGATAGTATGAGGAGAGGGAGAAACGTGCACTGGGACGACACTGTGCAACATAAACACATCATTGCACCTGCCTTGAGGGAATCGTATAGAGCCAATGTGTAGGGTGTTAGAATCTACAACTGTTACTACCCACCTCCGAGGCTCCAGAGATTGCACATCGATGAGCCGTTCAAAGGATGCCACAAATGCCTCAAGCCACTGCTGCAAGTAGCTTACATCTTTCTGCAGGATAAAAGGGAAAAAAAACACAATGTGAGGAAAAGGCGCATGCTGAGAAGGATTTGCCAGTATATTCAGAGACAATAGGCATGTCTGAGAAATATATGACTAGACTGAGCATTAAAGTTTGATAACCTGCGGCCGAAATGATGGCAGTAACTAAACCTTTTGACCTGTTTATGAAACAGGATGTTGTGAAGAGAACAACACATGAGCTATTTTTTTCCTTTTTCAAAAGACAAACAAAAGCAAAGTCCACATCTGTCATAACTCAGAGTAAACCTGCAAGTCTCAATTGCTACTTTTTCAAGGTGGACATCTCATTGTCTGGTAGAGATGACTCCTATAATGCTTGGTCCCTTGAAAGTCATGTCAGCCAAGGATGTTTATGGACGACTGTTATCGTGGCTTCAATCAGTCTCTGCAGTGCAACATATCCTGCCACTCTTCCCTCCATGCAACAGCTTCTTAACATCACATCAGACTAACAACACAAATCTCCAGACAAAACAGCACAACTTTAAATGTTAATTGGTTAAAAACACCTCCATATTAGTCTAAGATGAAGATTAATGAGCCCCGATGGTTCAGAGAGAACTACTCTGCATTTGAAAGTGAAATTGCACATCAGCAACAGAACAACCTGAACATGCCGATCAGACGAGGATATCAACTGCAGAAACTTCTCAAAAGCAGGCTGTGAGAAGGAAGATGAGTTGTTTCGGACGTACTTACTCACTGTTCATAAATAACACATGGAACTCAACACGAGGTGCAACAATTCATCTGGTATTTCCCCTAATCTGACGAACAAACAAGACATGTAAAGTATATATATTTATTACTAAGAGAACTAAACTACAGAAAGACAACTTGTGGTCTAGCATGCATCCTGTATAAGTCAGATGCAATACTCCTTTGCATCAAATAAAACTCCTAAATGCTGAATTTGTGTTGAATTAGGCTTACCAACTGGCATTGATTTGGGTACCAGTCCATCTCTCATTGTCTGAGTTTGAGCAGGGTGCCAGGTTCCTGCGAACCCAGTCTCTGGCAAAACTTTTAGAGCAAACAACAGCAGGCAGCTCGGCAGCTGCACATCACTCCTCAACTCAACTCAGGCGTCTAACTCGATCGCCTCCCGTCTGCTAATGTCAAGCGAGCAGCCAGGAAATTACATGTCACTTTAAGTGAAGCTCATTTCCTTCAAACTCGGCCTCCTAGTTAAACTCCTTCCTCTTTTGGTTTGCAGCAGCAAGGAGGAAGGCCCATGTAAAAACTTCCCACAGCAACAACAAAGAACCTGGCCTCCATTATGCTATTTCTAAATATATCATCAAAAATGTGTCGCAGCACAAACGGGCTTTTTTTCCTTTGAGGAAAAAACAACAAACAACCATCTTTCATAGTTATCTTGCAAGCATCTTCAGTAATTTCACTGCATATTTACTTTATTGAGCTGCGCTGTGCTAGTAGATTACTTGTAGGGTTTATGTAATTTTATTCCACTTTCCAAAATTGGCTCCAGGACATCACTGTGGGTCATAAAATGCTAAGACGGGGTCCTCAGATGATTTCAAGAAGTCAAATTAAATAAAAAAAGTAATTGCTGATTTAGAGTTTTATTCCCTAACATAACTGTTACAGGAGAGGAAAAAAAACAACAACTCAGGTGGTAGGGATTTGTCCTGTAACCGGTGGGTTGACGGTTCGAACTCCTGCTCTATCCCGCCTTGCCTGCTGATGGTGGTCACCATAAATGATTGTTGTTTAAGCAAAATGGCTGTTTGTTTAAGCATTTAGCTGTTGGTTATTTGGGTTTTTAGAATGAATGGCCTGATCTGATTCTAAATTTTTAATCTTTGTCCTGATCAAGGCATTTCAGATTATTAGTATTCGGATGTCTGACGAAATCAAACCCCTATTACTACTATTTTCACAGCCCGTCAGGGCCTATTTATGTCTGAATGGCCTTCAAAACTGTATTATGTGGTTGATCAAAATAATCTGGGTTTTTTCACCACTTACAAGCTGCCGGAAGAAGTAAGTACACCCCTAAGTAAAAATGTCCAAATTGAGCCCAATTAACTCCCTGGTGTCACGCAAGTAGTTAGCATTACAAGGTCTCAAGTTTGAATGGGGAGCAGGTGTGTTAAAGTTTGTACTATCGCTCTCACACTCTCTCAAATAGGTCAGAGGAAGTTCAACAAGGCACCTCACTACAGGCCTCAGTATGATCAGCAAAAGATGATGAGTGCACCTCCTAAGCATCATATCCAGAGGCTGTCTTTTGAAAGTAGACGTATGAGTGATGTCAGCATTGCTGGAGAGGTTGAAAGGGTGGGGGTCAGCCTGTCAGTGCTTGGACCATACACCACACACTGATTCAAATTGGTTTGAACGTCTGTCATCCCAGAAGGAAGCCATGTTGACATGGATTACTGGAACCATGTCCTATGGTCCGATGTGACCAAGACAAACCTTTATGCTTCAGTTGATGTCAAGCGTGTGTGGCGACAGCCTCGTGAGAAGTACAAAGACAAATAAGTCTAGCTTACAGTAAAGCATGTTGGTGGGAGTGTCATGATTTGGGGCTCCATGAATGCTATTGGGGAGCTACAGTTCATTGAAGGAACCATGAATAACAAGATGTACTGAAATAGAGCATGATCCCATCCCTTCGGGAATCAGGCTGCAGGGCAGTATTCCAACATGATAACGACCCCCAACACACCTCCAAGATGACCACTGCCTTACTAAAGAAACTGAGGGTAAAGACTGGACTGGCAAAGCATGTCTCCAGACCTAAAGCACGCATCCCATTATATATGCCAGCACATTCAATTCAATGAAAAACATTCTTATTATCAAATAGCAGAAGCAAAGCTGCCAATGACGAAACACTGGAGGAAATAAAAATGCGAGATACATACATTAATATATTCTGTTAAAAAGAAATAAACAAAAGTATAATATTAAAATGAAGAAAAAATATCAATCCTTTAACTATAAATATACTGTATATTGTAATTAAAATTTTTTTCTGTAAAAATAAAAGCTATTCAGAATGAAGAAAAAAATAAATATGAATTTGTTATTTTTTAATTGTAATTATTTACTGTGTAAGATACACATACATTTATATATTTTGTTAAAAATGATCACATAAAATCAAATGTAAATATAGAGATAAAATCCTTAATGTATATATAATGAGCAATTTTTGAATAAAAAATAAAAGTAAATATGTATGTATATAGTAAATAAAATACATGGACAACATTTTTGGAATAATAAAGAGATGATGCTTTGGGTAATGAGTACCTTTAACACATTGAAGGCGGATTCAAATGGTTGTATAAGTTTAAAGGTACTTATTGTTTTTCACTGTTATTAAATTGTGTCAGACACTAATTACTCACTGTATAAGATACATACACTGATATATTCCAAACAATAGAACTAAAATAAAAATGAATAGTGAGTAAATAAATCCTTTAACTGTCAATATAGACTGATAAATGCTGAATAGAAAATAAAGGTAAATATAGAAATAAAAGTAAGAGAAATACATAGATAAAACTGGCAGGATTATTCTATTGGATACTACTCCAATTCCTCACTGGTTGCACTCCTTGAAAACAGGAAGCTTTTAAGCAACCTATTGTTTTTCTTTCCAGCATCTGGACGAATAGGTATTTGAGACCTAAGAAGGAAAACAGCAAGGACAACGTCTGGAGTTACACGATTCAGTCAACAAAACTCACAACACAGTTTGAGTTTTTATTTTATGACAACATTCATTCATTCATCTTCTATACCGCTTATTCCATAGTGGGTCACAGAGGAGCAGGTGGATATTTCCAGCAGTCTACGGGCCAGAGGCGGAGTATACCCTGGACAGGTCGCCAATCCATCGCAGGGCAACACAAAGACATAGAGGACAAACAACCATTTATGACAACATTTCGATGTTATATTGACATGACATATTGATTAATTAACTATGTTAATTAATACTCATTAATACTCATTAATGTTTGGAAAATATTGTCTTACAGCTCTGTGGGTCATGATTAAAGCCCAACTGACCACATATGGCATACTTTGCTGTCCAGCTTCATGTGAATAGGACATTTCTACGCTGGATTTAGGCCTCTGCTTGCTGTTGTAAGTTCACTTGGAAGCAGTGCAGGTATAGTCTTGAATCTGATCACAAATGAAATGAGATTCCAGACAGGAATTGAGACCGGTTTGCTAATGAGAAGTAAAACAAAACTGGCTACACCTGTTAGGAAATCTGCCATGAGAAACCTGACTGCCATTGTATCCACTTGTTTCCATGAACATTACCCGAAAGCACGACTCATTTGATTAATATATTTGAAAGGAAACTTAGTAAAGCTGCTATTACCACAGATATCCAAAATAGGCATTAGAAACTGGCCCTGCAAACTGTTTTATTTAGTTGTTTTCTTTGCACATGGCCAAGCAGCTGTGCTTCTCTCTGCTGCTTGGCATTCTGCTTTGCTCCGGCTTCCTGCACAAGTGAAAGCAAAGAGGACTTTGATTTTCCTGGTTGGCGGCTGTGTTGGTAAACAGAAGAGGCCGCATCACATGGTGAGGGGTTGCTGAGATTCGATCACACAACTTTCATCGAGAGCTGCCGGGATGGTTGCTGCTGCATGTTAAATGCAGAATCAGGTGAACGCAGCGACACAAGCTACGATATTTCATTGCTCAGCTCCCGCAACAATCTGAGGGGGATGGTTTCACAGCTGTGCTGATGAGTGGCAATCGGGTTGTCGCTGTGGTCTAGCTCTGCCTCAAAAGGCCTTAATAAGTCCCTTCAAGTAAGGGATCATAGCACAATCACAGATTTTTTTGTGCAAGCAGAAAATCTTCTGGATCGCCACTAATCGTTAGGAAAAATGCTTATTTGTTCATTACACTCATTCTAAGAACATCTGAAGGGCTCTGTGTTGATGATGTTTCTGGGTTAGTTTTATCAATGCATAAGACCTTTTTTTTTTTTTTACCATTTTGGGTTCGTTTTTCTCCAAACTCTGAAGCAGTGTATGACTGTTTAGTAATTGTTTGTCTGGGCTAAGCAATGAATGTGCAGTATCACATGGTTTTGTCAGCCAATAACGGCCTAAAAATAAATTACCAACAGATAAAGACCTTGAGATAAGTTTGGCTCAGCTGTGGCTAATTTCTGGCTCGTAACAGGGCAAAGCTCATCCAAGCTTGGTGAAGTAAGATTAAGTTTATAGCTTTGCTTAAAAGGTCATATAGAAATAAATATGTAATTTTCCTAAGTGACTCTGACTTCGATAAAAATAGTAATAAATAATTTCCTCTATATAAAAAGTGTAATAATCATCAGCAGTGACTTTCAAAAAAAATTCATTGCCCTTGAACCTTTTTAATATTTTGCTAGATTATAAATACAAACTTTAATGTATTTTATTGGGATTTTATTTGACCAACACAAAGTAGTGCATAATCATAGAGTAGAATAAAAATCACATTCGGTTTTCAATATTTTACCCCTAAAAATCTGAAAACTGTGCTGTGCATTTCTATTCATCACCCTTTACTCTGCTACCCTTAAATAAAACCAGCTTACTTCAGAAGTCACATAAGTAGTAAATTGATCCTCTCTGTGTGTAATTTAATCTCATCATAAATGCAGCTGTGTAGGCCACATAGGTTAGTGAACATACAGAATCACCAAGTCCAAGAAACACAACAGACGGGTCAGAGATAAAGTTTTGGAGGGGTTTAGGGCAGAGTTAGGTAACAAAATAATATTCCAAGATTTGAACATCTCTCAGAGCACTGTTCAAGCAATCATGTTGAAATGGAGAGTATGACACAAATGCAAACCGGTTGGCCACAAGCAAAATAGAAGACGTGGAAGAAGGCACTAGAGTTAAATGAGAACGTGATGTGTACTAGACAAATAATACTGCACATTATGCTCAATACATCATGTCCGCAGTGAAATATGGTAGTGACACCATCATGCTGTGGGGATGCCCTGTTCTTAACAGGGATGCTGCTCAGAGTTCATGGGAAAAAAAAACCTGTTAGAGGCTGCAAAAGACCTGAGATAGAGGCAATGTCCACCTTCCAGCAGTGCAACAACCTTAAATCTAGAACTTGAGCTACAATTAAATAATCAAAGCATTTTCATGTATTAAAGTCAAAGTCCAGGTGTGAGATGTGCAAAAGCTTAGACCCATCCCACAAGATTAACCTTAAAGATAGCTGAAAGTGTACCGAAAGGTGCCTCTACAAAATACAGATCAAACATGTCTCAAACTTTTTACTTGTAAATTGCACTACTTTGTGTTGGTCAAGCACATAAAATCCCAATAAAATACATTTATGTTTGTGGTTCTGACATCACAGACTTAAGGTTCAAATGGTATGGATACTGCAATGTACTGCACAAACAGTTATTGTTAAAATTAGGAATAACATCTTTCAAAAAAGTAAATGTACATTAACAATTCAACTCCCTATTAAACTTAATGGTTGCATGTTATTAGAAGAAGATAGCAAACTAAAGTAATTATTTTCTATTAAATCAAGAATCAAATATTTAGTCGCAGGAGAGAGTTTTGTTAACTCATTACCAGCACTCATTTAAAATGGCCACACAGTTCTGTACAAATAAATATATAGAAATGTTCAGTGACAGAAAGTAACTGTTAATACAAGACCTAAAAAAGGAATGGAAAACTATATTACTGTATTAGAATGTAGAAAATAGAAGAACCATGCCTCCAAACCCAGACCTTTTTACACTTCTTTAGCTATGATCTGACAAGTTAAGTTAGTTGTGATTAGATCTGACTTTTCTTTACCTGTCCACTATGAAAACAAGCCTCAGAAATGAGATAAAAACCTCCTGAAGCAATTCCAGCAGGGCTAGTTTAACCCTGCAAGGTGAAGTACAAGAGCTGGAAGCCTGCCTCTGCTGGGAGGATGTGTTACAGGACCAAAGATTTGTTTAGCACTTAACTGCAAAACCCAGAAAAGACTCTAGAAGCATTTAGACTGTAAACATCACACCTTCACAGTGTCTCCAGGGTTATTTATTGATTTAAAGTATGTGAAGGATGCACGAGATAATAAAGGAAACTGGGAGGTAAACAAAAAAAAAAAAGCAAAAAGCAGAGATACAGAAAATCACCAAAAATTATAATTTATTATTCAGTCTCTGTATGTTTGATCACATTTATGGAAAAATTCTCTCATTGCATCAGAACATCTTTCAAACAATTCACAGAAGCTGGCGATCTAGAAAGTCCTTAAAGGGGTGTGTGAATTTATTTCACAATCGAAGGAAGCTGAACTCCTTCAATGACAAGCCTGCGCAAGTTGTGCTTTTTTTTATTGCAAGTACATGATGGCTGAGCGCACCTAAGTCCTTAACTATTACAAAAAGGGTTTATTGAAAACTTGAATGGACAAACAGCTGAAATAATGCATCAAAAATAGATCAATACAAAAAAAAAAAAAATACATATGTCATCAGTGGGGACTAAGCTGAGGGCTTGTCTACAGCTTTAATAAAGGCCTCAACAAAGCCTGGGGTTGCTGTGCACATCGACTTATTTACAATAGTGAAATATCTCTCCTTGATGTGTGACGAACCAGATCTGTTAGTCAGCAATGGGATGTGTCCAGCTGAAAAAGTATTGTCTGTACCAACTCACCTAACAGGGGATTAACAAAAGCATTCAGCACAATAGTGTGGTAGGCTCTAAAGGAGAGGCTGGGGAGTCGGTTCTGCTGCTCCTCTGCAGCCTCTTGTGTTCTAGTGTGAATCACATAAAGAGGTGGCATCAGAGCTGAGCTACATCCTTCTCCTCTATCACCAATTACTGTAGATCTGAGCAATTGAAAGAAAATCAAGAAAGATCAGAAAATGTGTTGATTTTCAGTTAAAAAAGAACTATTATTACCTAATCTTCTCATTTATACAAGGAAGAGAGGGAAGTGACAGAGAGCCAAGAAGCATCTTAATAAGGAAGTGGTCTCACACACAGAAAGATGCTAGATGACTCTCACAGACAATTTCAGGATAACTCCTCTGTACCAAACACTGCAGACACATGCTTTAACTCTGATTCTTTCTAGCAACGGATTGAGACATCAATGCAGAATCTAACCTGTTGTGTTTGTTGCTCAACCAGAAAAGCTCAGCAAATCTACAGCTGTCTATGCATCAGAAACTAAGAGAAGAAATAACAGTAGACTAGAAAAAAAATGCTCTGGGATCAGCCAAAAGTGACCAAAATTGATAATAAATGCTGCAAGACGTCCAAAATGTTTAACCTCTGATATGCATAGGTTGGTTACTTGAATCAAAATACACCAAGTTTTTAAAAACTCAAGGTTCCAAAACTGCAAAGGAGATCAGAGAATGTATCAGCATCAGTTTTCTCTGGTTGTATGAAGCATGAAGTAAGGTAGTGCTGTCCTGTCTCTCCACCTGTTGCTGTGCATTGCTGTTCAGCTGGCAGGAGGGAATGTTTTTTATATACTTACAGAGAAGACCAATTGACTGTTTGGAAACATTTTTGTTTTGGAAAAACATTGATATTCAAGTTGTGGATCCTGAACTCAGTCTTAGAAAACTAACACTCTTTTAAATAAAGACAATAATCAATCTGTAAGAGCTGGCGGACAAATCGTTTTAAATGATAAAAATTAGAACATTTAATTTTGTTTTAAGTCTGTGCAATAATACTGTGATAATAGAATCAAAACTGGCTATTTTTGCTCAAAGTAGTGGGTCTCATACCAGACCATGTCTAACTTCTGATTTTCCGCATTTAACTACCATCCTCTCAAATGTCTTTTGTCGCATAGACTTGGATTAGAAACAACATAAATTAACAAAGAATTGTAATGAAATTTATTAATTGTTAAAACTGCCGATCTGGTGTGAAGAGAGGCTGATTGTTCATGCAAACTTGAGGGGGACGGTCGTCCGTGGGCAAAGAAGCAGATTGCAAAGACATGAAATAATAATAAATCAGTCACTGCCAACAGCCTCTCTGTCTTTTTTTTTCTGTGTAAGGATAAAACAGGATGTGAGTTTAAACCATTTGCTGTAATCATTTGGTTTGGATTTAATTTTCATCTGTTACATGTTTGAGCCCAGAGGGGGCAACATTCAGAGACAAACTAAGCAGAAATGTAATTATTCTATTCCAAATCTGAGCTGCAAGAGAAAATATAAACATGAGGTCAAAAAAATAAATAATGATCTATAGTGGAGTTAAACCGGTTCTATGGCTAATTTCCACCTAACAGAGTTGTTCTGAATCTTTTTGTAACACGTAACACTGAAGTAAAGGTTTTCCAAGTATCATACTTGCTGACATTTTTATATTTGTAGGAAACAGGATTGACTTCATTGACTTCTTACTCACTAGCACTGAAGAGGTGGTTGTAGTATAAAACTAGTCAAGCATTCAGAGGTTTTAATTTCCAGGCTTCAACTAGGAGAAATGAAAGGAAAGGTCTGTTGAAGCTGGAATTCCAAGCGGGAAAGTCAGAGGCTTTTACCAGTCCAGACCTCAAATGTCCACCACAGTATAAGATTGTTTATTTGAACTTTAGAAGATTGCTGTCTCATTAAATATTTCACACACAGGGTACTGTGGCCCTGCTTCTATGATGTTTGACAGTACAAATTGCAGAGAAAAACACTACAGTAGCTTGTGTTGCTAATAGTTATTAGCCAGGTCACTGAGCACTGCAATTGGCAAATCCCTCTGGTTTTCAATTTTCAGAGCTGGAAAACAGTTCAGTTCAAGTTTCAACTTTCCGATTCAATGTTGTCTGGATGAGGCATGGGTTGGTTACCTGTATCAAGCTATACCATCTATCAGTTTTCTATACTTAATCCCTACAGAGTCCTTACTTGGTGGGGAGGCGCTGGTAGCCATCTCTAGCAGTCAGCATCACATGGCAAGTCAAGGTCAAAATGGGACAAACAACCATGCAAGCAAACACTGACACCTAAAGGCAATTTAGAGAGAACAATTAACTTAACATCCATGGAGTACCCAAAGAAAACCTGTCCATCCAGGGGGAAAACTCCAAGGCCCCAGCGAAAACTTGGAACGCAGGACCTTCTTGCATCAATGCATCAGAGGTAACAACTGCAACACCAAGGTTTTAAAACATTAAGGTTAATAATAAGATGCTAGAAGAAGGGCGAGGGTGACCAAAGTTTTCTCTGGTGGTATGGAGCATAGAATAGCAGAGCTTCCACTCCCCATCTGTCACTGGGTACTGCCAGTCAGCTGGCTGACAGAAGGCTTGTACAAAAATAAAAATACCAGCTTCCACCGTTGGGAAATATTTCCAGTTGCTTAAAACGCAGAAAGTCATGGCATGGAAACTGATGCCGTACCACCCTTCACTCAAACTACAGCTCTAAATTCTGAACAATCGGATCATTTATTAACGCCACATCACAGTTAATTAACTAGCATTTATCTAGTAATTGATGGGCACCCACATTTCTTCCCAAATACCACTAAAGGTCCACCACATTTTCAGAATGGCCATAATGGAACATGTTTCACTGAGGACGACGGGCAGGCAGATAGGAACAGGAACAGGAAGTAGCCCCAGAAACACCTGCATTGCAGGTACATGATCTAACACTTCAACAAGTGTTTAAATGGCAGTTTACGCCGGACTAAAGGTGAAAAGGCTTAGAAATACATGAAAACAACACGGTAGTTTTTAGTTTGCACAAAAAGCCGAAGCTATAAGATAAATAAGAGCCGTTTGTTTTACAAACAGGCGAAAAGTAGGCGATTTCCTCAAATAAGCCTGATTACTAACCATTAGGCACACAGATCCCAATAATAACATGCGTTTGTCGGCTCTGAATAACTCTAAAGTTTAGCTAGAGGAGCAACAACAACAGGTGTCATCGTCGGCTCTTCCGCACTCGCACTCACCTTAGTGTAATACAACATCCACAACTCGTACAGCCTTTCCTTCGATGCCATTCCGCCGCCTGTCTGGTTGCTCATCACCTCCTTGTATTTATTTCTCTTTTCTTTTAAAGAACCAAGCGAGCCGCGTCGGTCTGAAGTTGTCTCCTAAAGGCAGGGGGACGCGGTGCGCTTCTGCCAACCATTCCAGCAAATATCCAACAGAGGCACACAAACCCGAATAACAAAATAAATAATAAAAAAGTGCCTCTCAGTGTCCAAACGTAAAGTTGTCAGAAAACGCGGAAAAACAAGACGCTGATCCGATCACTTGCCGAGACTGTGCAAGCACATTGGAGAAAAAATGCGTGAAAATGAACGCCCGGAGAAACACCCATGTATGTCCGCAGTTCCAGCGAGCTTGTTGCTGTATGATTCCTATTGGAGAGGGTTTCCCATGAAAGAAGCGACAGATGCCGTCCACTCGGGACTCAGAAATGACAGCGTTGGCCGTGTGGGTTCGGTGCATTCAGAGGGTGGACAGGGAGCGACTGATCATCAACTACTGTTAACAAGAGCAGAAATTCACTGGGAAGTTGACTGGAGATCAGGCTCACAGGTAGGCAGATATTCTTAAAGACACATGCACAAATAAACACAGCCCTAGCACTGCCATATGTCAGCAGCAGACAAATCTACTACCACATGAAAGCAAATTCCTCACAGTATAGAGAATCTGAAACATTTTTGCAGATTGAGAATATGTACCATGTGTTTTTGCACAACTGAGAAAATATAAAAATACACAAACAAATGTGTGAACTTCAAACTTAATCATCGACTTATAATGGTTCCTTATCGCCTATTATGTTGTAATAAACAAAACTGTAAACAATGAAGGCTGTGCAAATTAGCCCTTTCTGAAATGATGCAGAAATAAAGATGAAAAAACGAAAAGCTAATTCTCATGTAATGCAAAAGGATGAGTACTGAAATGCAAACACGTGTATTCTTAAAGCGCTGATTAGGAAGAAAAGCACATTTTATTATTAGCAATAGGTCACAACAAATGTGGAGGTTTCATGTAAAACACTGCCTTCCACAGGCATTTTTTCCACTTGAACTTTTTCACATTTTCAAGTTTTTATTTGAAAAAAAAAAAAAGTTTGCATTACTATGTTAGACGTGTTTTGGTTTTGCTGATTCTTGTGTGTCTTTCAATGGCTTTATGAAACAGCTTCCTTGTGTTCTTTGTGCAGCTTCTTTGGACTAGTGACCCATGCTGAATATGGAAGATAGTCTAAACAAATAGATACTTTATTATTTTCATAGTCATCTTTTTCTTTATATCTTATTTGTAACTGGCGCTTATTTATCTGCTGATTGACCCAGAGCTTGTTTTACCAATTGGTACTAAGGGGCCCAAAGTGTGGCAAGAAAATATCTCCCACACCATTACACCACCACCACCAGCCTGAACCGTTGATTCAAGGCAGAATGGATCCATACTTTCATCTTGTTGATGCCAAATTCTGACCCTACCATCCGAATGTTGGAGCAGAAATCGAGACTCATCAGACCAGGCAACGTTTTTCCAATCTTCTATTGTCCAATTTTGGTGAGCCTGTGTGAATTGTAGCCTCAGTTTCCTGTTCTTAGCTGATAGGAGTGGCACCCGGTATAGTCTTCTACTGCTGTTGTCATATGTTGAGGTTTTTGTTGTGGACCAAAGTGCAGATGCAGGCGAGGAGTCGGCATGGCGAGGCAGAACGATGATTTATTTAAATCAAAACAAAGGCTAAACTCATAGGTAGGCAGGCAGGATGAAAACAGAGAGTTTAGGAGTCCAGGTCAAACAGAGCACAGGAAACGAAGGGAACTTGGCACAGAGAAGGTGACGCAACAAACCAGCCTTGAACACAAGAACCAAACTAACTAATATACAGAACGAGAACAAAGGCGGGTAATCAAGAAACAGGGAACAGGTGTGGCAAGGAGGCAGAAGGGACAGGTGAAAACAATAAACGATAAAGAGAAACATAGACCTAAGCAGAACAATAGACTAAGATAAAATAACCAAA
>JAHUTJ010041257.1:0-41626 GCA_036250325.1 Characodon lateralis | reverse complement strand
TACAGTGCAGACCAACAGTTTGGACACAGCTTCTCATTCAAAGAGTTTTCTTTATTTTCATGACTATAAATATTGTAGCTTCACACTGAAGGCATTAAAACTATGAATTAACACATGTGGAATTATATACTGAACAAAAATGTGTGAAACAACTGAAAATATGTCTTATATTCTAGGTTCTTCAAAGTAGCCACCTTTTGCTTTGATTACTGCTCTGCACACTCTTGGCATTCTGTTGATGAGCTTCAAGAGGTAGTCACCTCAAATGGTTTTCCAATAGTCTTGAAGGAGTTCCCATAGATGCTTAGCACTTGTTAGCCCTTTTGCCTTCACTCTGCGGTCCAGCTCACCCCAAACCATCTCGATTGGGTTCAGGTCCGGTGACTGTGGAGGCCAGGTCATCTGGCGCAGCACCCCATCACTCTCCTTCTTGGTCAAATAGCCCTTACACAGCCTGGAGGTATGTTTGAGGTCATTGTCCTGTTGAAAAATAAATGCTGGTCCAACTTAACGCAAACTGGATGGAATAGCATGCCGCTGCAAGATGCTGTGGTAGCCATGCTGGCTCAGTATGCCTTCAATTCTGAATGAATCCCCAACAGTGTCACCAGCAAAGCACCCCCACACCATCACACCTCCTCCTCCATGCTTCACGGTGGGAACCAGGCATGTAGAGTCCATCCGTTCACCTCTTCTGCCAAAGATCTCAAACTTGGACTCATCAGACCAAAGCACAGATTTCCACTGGTCTAATGTCCATTCCTTGTGTTCTTTAGCCCAAACAAGTCTCTTCTGCTTGTTGCCTGTCCTTGGCAGTGGTTTCCTAGCAGCTATTTTACCATTGTTGGGATTATGAATCTGAGAATATTATTTAATATGAATATTTTATCAAATAATATTTCGGTCTGTTAAGGGTTGTCCTGTGAATACCAGCCCAGTAAGGCGATGGTATTAGGACAAAATAGAAAGGTGTGAGACGAGCTCTGACATTATTGAACATCATAAACTCTGCACACACATGGAATGAATTCACACAATTTCTTAAAATACAAGAATTTATTAACAAAAATAAGTCAACTCAAAGTCAAACATATTTCAATCAGCAAACTCTTTACGATGCTAGAACAATCCAACTAAACTACCAAGCAGATTTAAAGAATAGGGAAGACTAATAGGCTATGTACAATATAAACAAGTTGATGAGAGATGATTGAGAACCATAACCAAAAGAATGATGCAACATTACCATGCAATGTTATTTATGTTTGAGAACCAAGGATTATCTTGAAGAATCTGGAAGTGAAGTTAAGTTAGTCTTGGAACTAACTTAGGTAATAATCAGCATACGTTTAGACAACCCTTCACAATACAAGATCAGGTAAAATATTATTTTAATAAAATCATGTTTTAAGAATCATCTGTTGAATAAAACCAACCTTCTGGATGAATTATCAACGGTGTTTCATTAGCTGCCTTTATTTATTGAAATAATATTTGAAGAAATATTATTAAGGGAATATTTTGGAAAAGAGCCAAATCTTTCTGGAGAAATGGGGCTTAATGGTGTTTACTTAGTTATCAAATTTAGTAGCGGATATTGAGGGTCTGTTGGGAACGTCTGGCAGAGCCCTCAGCAGGGATGTATTCAACTCCCATCTCCGGGAGAGCTTTGACCAGATACCGGGGGATGTTGGAGACATAGAGTCCGAGTGGAGCATGTTCTCTGCGTCTATTGCCGATGCTGCTGCCCGTAGCTGCGGCCGTAATGTCTGCGGTGCTTGTTGCAGGGGCAATCGCCGAACCCGGTGGTGGACACCGGCAGTAAGGGATGCTCTCAAGCTGAAGGAGTCCTATCGGCTGTGGTTGGCTTTTGGGACTCCTGCGGCGGCTGACGGGTACCGTGAGGCCAAGCGTGCCGCGGCCCGGGCTGTGGTAGAGGCAAAAACCCGGGCCTGGGAGGAGTTCGGTGAGGCCATGGAAAAGGACTACCTACCTGTTGGCTTCAAAGCGATTCTGGCAAACCGTCTGGCGCCTCAGGAGGGGGAAGCAGTGCTTCACCAACACTGTTTACAGTGGGGGTGGGAGGCTGCTGACCTCGACTGGGAACATTATCGGGCGGTGGAAGGAGTACTTCGAGGATCTCCTCAATCCTGCCATCACGCATTCCCTGGTGGAAACAGAGGCTGGGGACTCGGGGTTGGACTCTTTCATCACNGACTGGGGACATTATCGGGCGGTGGAAGGAGTACTTCGAGGATCTCCTCAATCCTGCCATCACGCATTCCCTGGTGGAAACAGAGGCTGGGGACACGGGGTTGGACTCTTTCATCACCCAGACTGAAGTCACCGAGGTGGTTAAAAAGCTCCACGGTGGCAGGGCTTCGGGGGTGGATGAGATCCGCCCTGAGTACCTCCACTCTGTGAATGTTGTTGCGCTGTCATGGTTGACACGCCTCTTCAACATTGCGTGGCGGTCGAGGACAGTGTCTCTGGACTGGCAGTGTTCCAACTACAGGGGGATCACACTACTCAGCCTCCCTGGTAAGGCCTACGCCAGGGTATTGGAGAGGAGAGTCCGGCCGATAGTCGAACCTCGGCTTCAGGAGTAGTGTGGTTTCCGTCCCGACCGTGGAACACTGGACCAGCTCTATGCCCTCTATAGGGTTCTCGAGGGTTCATGGGAGTTTGCCCAACCGGTCCACATGTATTTTGTGGACCTAGAGAAGGCATTTGACTGTGTCCATTGTGGTGCCCAGTGGGTGGTGCTCCAGGAGTATGGAATCGGGGGCCCTTTATTAGGGGCCATCCGGTCTCTGTACAAGCAGAGCAGGAGTTTGGTCCGCACTAAGTCGGACCTGTTCCCGGTGCATGTTGGACTCTGGCAGGGCTGCCATTTGTCACCGGTCCTGTTCATAATTTTCATGGACAGGATTTCTAGGCGCAGCCAAGGGCCGGATGGGGTCTGGTTTGGGGACCAGTGGATTTTGTCTCTTCTTTTTGCGAATGACATGGTCCTGCTGGCCCCCTCTAGCCAAGACCTACAGGATGCGCTGGGGCGGTGCGCAGCCGAGTGTGAAGCGGCTGGGATGAAGATCAGCTCCTCCAAGTCCGAGGCCATGGTTCTTGGCCGGAAAAGGGTGACTTGTCCTCTTCAGGTTGGAGGGGAGTTCCTGCCTCAAGTGGAGGACTTCAAGTATCTCGGGGTCTTGTTCATGAGTGAGGGAAGAATGGAGCGGGAGATCGCCAGACGGATCGGTGCGGTTTCCTCCGCAGGGTGGCCAGGCACTCCTTTGGAGATAGGGTGAGGAGCTCGGCCATCCGGGAGGGGCTCGGAGTAGAGCCGCTGCTCCTCCACATCGAGAGGAGCCAGTTGAGGTGGCTCGGGCATCTATATTGGATGCCTCCTGGACGCCTTCCTCGGGAGGTGTTCCAGGCATGTCCCACCGGGAGGAGGCCCAGGGGACGGCCCAGGACATGCTGGAGGGACTATGTCTCTGAGTCTGCTGCCCCCGCAACCCAGTCCCGGATAAAGCGGAAGACGACGAGTATGAGTACGAGAACCTCATGAAGCTCATTAAGAAAATGCCAAGACAGCAAAGCAGCAATCAAAGCAAAGGGTGGATATTTTGAAGAATCTAAAATATAAAAATGTTTAGAGTTATTTCACACTTTATGTTTACTACATAATTCCATGTGTGTTCATTCACAGTTTTGTTGCCTTTGGTGAGAATCTACAATTTAAATAGTCATGAAAATGAAGAGACGCATCGAGTGAGAAATGTATCTAAAACTTTTGAACGGTAATGTATGTGGACAAGTAACTGACTGACTGACAATACTTCTGTTTGTGCACAATCTGAACCATGTACTGAACCTTTTCTCCTACCTCTTACACACACACATATGTGTGTACATGCACACACACAGGGATTTAAGTGCTCCCTGGACATTAGACACCTGCCCTCCCCACGGCTTCACTGCACCAGAGATACTTCTGGCCTAGAATGGGAGAGGTCCTGGGAAGAGTTTCCACCAGAATGAAACTCAAAACAAGTCTGACCAAAACCCTGTGCAGTCAGAGGCTGAATAGGACTTTTTATTTGCTGTTCCTTAGCCTGCTCCTCATGCCTCTGCTTCAGATGAGTGTCTCTGTGTTCCTGCTCCAGATCAGTCCCTCTGTGGTCCTGATCCAGATAAGCATCTCTGTGTTCCTGTTTCTGCAACCCTTTCATGGGTTCAAGCGTGTGTAGCAACTGCTCAGGCTGCCTTTCCAGCATCAAAATCATCCCAGTCATCATCTACAATCCTGGCTTCATCATTATCATATTTTCCCCAAAGAGCTGCAGCCCAGCCAGCCTCATGTCTCCAGAGCTCTGCAGCACAGTCAGCCTCATGTCTCCACAGCGCTGCAGCCCAGCCAGCCTAAGCTTCAGCTCAATCTACTGAGAGTCAGCACGACGCCTAAGCTCCATCTACTGAGGGTTAGCTCGACGCTTCAGCTTCTGCCTCCATTGAGGGACGCCTCAGGTCCAACTCCTGCTTCCCCTGAGGGTCAGTTTGATGCCTCAGCTCCAGCTTCTTCTTCTGAGAGTCAGCGTAACGTCTTAACGTTCACCGACAAGCCATATCAAAGCTGTCTTCTTCAGGCCAGCCATCCATCACATTGTTCCTGCCTCCACCTCCGAAGTTCTTTGAGGGGTTCGAGGGCGAACCGCCTCCACTTCCTGAGTTCCATGAGGAGTTCAAGAGTGAACCGCCTCCACCTCCTGAGTTCTGTGAGGGGTTTGAGGGCGAACTGCCTCCTCCTCCAGGCCTCGCCAAGGATCTCCATAAAGTTGCTCCATAAAGTTTCTTCATGGTTCCAAGGTTATCCTAAACTCTGCCTACACGGGACAACCTTCCAGCTGTCCACCTGAACTGTGCATTCCACGGAATGACCTCCCAGCTGTTCATCCAAACTCTGTTTTTGTTCTTGCCCTCCTTCCGAGGCCCCCTCCGCCCGGTTTGGGTTTGTGTTTACTAAGGGTGCAGTGTTGTTTGTGTTTTTTTATTATTTTGCTTTAATGAACTCTTTGGGGCATCTGGTATCCGCCCTTGAGGAAGGTGTAATGTCATGATCCACACCTGTTTTGTGTTTCTGTTTGATTATACTCAGCTGATTTTTGTTAATCCTCTGTATTTAGGTCTGTGTTTTCTGTTCCCTCATTGTCAGGTCACCTGTGTATCCAGCTGTTTTGCTGAAAACCCTGCTGTCCTGTCACTCCTAGTTCCTGAGATTTCTGTTAAGACTTGTAAGCTTAGTTTTTGTTATTAGGTGTTTCCATCCACCGTGTGCCTGCCTATGTCCTGCTGCTGCTTTTGTCCTTCACCACTGCAAATTATGGTATAACCAAAGACAATACTCATAAAAGCAGGTTGTACTAGGAAAACTCAAACAACCCAGAATTGATTTGTGCCTAATCTTGTCTTCTCCTATCACCGAGGTGTCCTCTTTTCTCCTAATAAAGAATGCATGGACTGACCACTCAGTCTTAGAGGTAGGGATGGGACGAAACATTAGAAATGGGGGTCTTTGGTGTCTAAATGACAAGTATAAAGGTGAAATCAATAATTAGAACAAGACCCAACTAGAGATGTCACAGAACACATTTTATTAAAAGAGCATCTAAGTCAAATAAAAATCAAGAAATGACGCAGAGCAATAATCCATAGCAAAGCAAAATACCTAATACAAACCGGATTCCAAAAAATGTTGAGACACTAAACAAATTGTGAGTAAAAACTGAATGCAATGATGTGGAGGTGCCAACATCAAATATTTTATTCAGAATAGAACACAAATCACAGATCAAAAGTTTAAATTGAGAGAAAGTATCATTTTAAGGGAATAATATGTTGTTTCAAAATTACATGGTGTCAACAAATACCAAAAAAGTTGAGACAAGGCCATTTTTACCACTGTGTGGCATCCTTCCTTCTTCTTACAACACTCAACAGACATCTGGGGACAGAGGAGACCAGTTTCTCAAGTTTAGAAATAGGAATGCTCTCCCATTCATGTCTAATACAGGCCTCTAACTGTTCAATCGTCTTGGGCCGTCTTTGTCGCACCTTCCTCTTTATGATGCGCCAAATGTTCTCTATAGGTGAAAGATCTGGACTGCAGGCTGGCCATTTCAGTACCCGGATCTTTCTCCTACGTAGCCATATGTTGTGATTGCTGCAGAATGTGTTCTGGCATTATCTTGTTGAAAAATGCAGGGTCTTCCCTGAAAGAGATGACGTCTAGATGGGAGCATATGTTGTTCTAGAACCTGAACATAGTTCTCTGCATTAATGGTGCCTTTCCAGACATGCAAGCTGCCCATGCCACAAGCACTCATGCAACCCCATACCATCAGAGATGCAGGCTTCTGAATGGAGCGTTGATAACAACTTGGGTTATCCTTGTCCCCTCTGTTCCGGATGACATGGCGTCCCAGTGTTCCATAAAGAACTTCAAATTGTGACTCATCTGACCACAGAACAGTCTTCCATTTTGCCACACTCCATTTCAAAAGACCCTGGCCCAGTGCAAACGTCTGAGCTTATGGAGCTTGCTTAGAAATGGCTTCCTCTATGCACTGTAGAGTTTCAGCTGGCAACGGCGGATGGCACGGTGGATTGTGTTCACTGACAATGCTTTCTGGAAGTATTCCTGAGCCCATTCTGTTATTTCCTTGACAGTGGAATTCCTGTTTGAGGTGCAGTGACGTTTATGGGCCCGGAGATCACGAGCATCCAGTAGAGTTTTACGGCCTTGACCCTTATGCACAGCAATTGTTCCAGATTCTCTGAATCTTTTGATGATGTTATGCACGGTTGATGATGATAACTTGAAAGTCTTTGCTATTTTACGCTGGGTAACACCATTCTGGTATTGCTGCACTATCTTTCTGCGCAACAATGGTGGAATTGGTGATCCTCTTACCATCTTGGCTTCAGAGAGACACTGACACTCTGAGAAGCTCTTTTTATACCCAATCATGTTGTCAATTGACCTAATTAGTGTTCATTGGTCTTCCAGCTGTTCGTTATATGCTCAATTTCCTTTTTCCAGCCACTTATTGCTACTTGTCCCAACTTTTTTGGGATTTGTTGACGCCATGTAATTTTGAAACAACATATTTTTCCCTTAAAATGATACATTCTCTCAGTTTAAACTTTTGATCTGTGATTTGTGTTCTATTCTGAATAACATATTTGATGTTGGCACCTCCACATCATTGCATTCAGTTTTTATTCACAATTTGTTTAGTGTCCCAACTTTTTGGGAATCTGGATTGTAGTTGCTTCATGCGAACTTATGCAGACATGTTTAAGCTACCTGACTGTGGGCTTAATATGAATTCAGTCTGAATCCAAGTGTTGTACAGTTTTTCCCTATAATAGCATTTAACAAAAAAAAAAACAACAAAACAATTTATTATTAATGTTAATCCAAAATTAGAATTTAGGTCTTTATTTACACTGTTGGTTGTGAAGTTTTCCCAGTTTCTGCATGTACCAAAATGTTCTGTTTTTTTTGCCAGTAGGACTGTTTCTGGTGCATAAAATACTTTTTGGTATACTGTTGCATGGAAATGCAAAGGTAAAAGTTTACCATAGATCCGTATGTGGATTCTAAAATCTTTGTAAAAACCAAAAAGAAAAAAATTCTTAAAAACCCTAAAATATATATTTTTTCTGAGGGTTTACAAAAATGTTGATTCCATCAGTTATTACCTTGATATCTGGTGGGTGTAAACAATGAACACTACCCTGCAACCCTCTAATGCAGAAACAAGGACTGTGATCTACCAAGGCCCAATAGATCAATGCAAGTCATTCCAAACATGCTTAACTGGGCTTTGGCAGTAATGCGACTCTGCCTCCCTGGAGACCAACACATAACGTAGTGAGAAGGAGAGACTCCAAATGACTCTCTGCACAAGCCAACAAAGAAAATAACACACTTCAAATTATAAGTGCAATCTTGAGTATCTAACACTTCATACATCCTTGCAAAATACCCCATCTTTTTTAGGCATGTGAGAACCATAAGTGTTTTTATAGCAGAAGAGAGATATTGCTTGCCCTTGTCCACTGTTTCCAGTGCCGCCTTCCAACAGTAAGATATTATGTAGATGTCATGAAAATGAGCTTTATAGTCATTAGTGCTTTTAAAAGAAACGGAAAATGATGGCATAGAAACAAAAAAATTCACAACTGAAGTTTCTGTAATGTTTTTTGACCTTTTGAAGGAAAAAAAAAAATCTGTTTATTGTGATATATAACTGAAAATAGGTACAAGAAATTAAAATGTTTTCTGAACTGAAAAGTAAACCTTTTGACTGAGAGTCAAACTTAAGGAGACAATAATGTGATGGATACAGGCATGGGCAGGTATGAGTATAAAGGTATGACCTTTGCTAAAGATACTATGGTATTACAGCATTTATGCCAGAAATGTATAACAAAATAAAAGTTCCTCAGTTTCTTGCAGTTGTACATTGAGAAATGTTCTTAAACTGTACTATTTGCTCACGCAGTTGTTAGCTAAGTAGTGAACCTCAACCCATCCTTGCTTGGGAACCACTGAGCCTTTAGGGAAGCTCCTTTTATACCCAATCATGACACTCGCCTGTTTCCAGTTAACCTGTTTACCTGTGGAATATCCCGAAGAGGTGTTTTTTGAGCATTCCTCAACTTTCCCAGTCTTTTGTTGCCCCTGTCTCAGCTTTTTTTTTATGTGTTGCCAGCATAAAAATTTAAATGAGTGAATATTTGGAAAAAAAACAAAACAAAACAAAGTTTTTCAGTTTGCGTATTAAATATCTGTAGTGTATTCAATGGCATATAGGTTGAACAGGATTTGCAAATCATTATATTCTGTTCTTATTTCCGTTTTATGCAACTTGCCAACTTCATTAGAATTGAAGTTGTATTTATCTATATTATACTACAGCACAAAAGAGATGACTGTTTAAAAAACAAAGATAGATATTGCCTGCTTCTTGAGCTTAAACCAACAACCGAACTAAACCTGCAATTGAGACAAAGAGGAAGAATAATAAACAAGAAACAGAAGATTATGAGACTATGATCCAAAAAGCAATGTGGGGCTTGTGTTGGAGATCTCTGTTTCCCAATTGACTGACAGCCTTTTGCTCATCCTGGAGCAGTTTGATAGATATCCTGTCTCTATTAGCTGTGCTAGATCAACAAATTTCAACTTGCAACGCAGCGCAAGTTCAATTAGGCCATGGTCACCTCCACGTCAAGGTGGGCTGTGGGGTCTGCTTTTGATACCACGTTGCATGAAATACACATCGGTTTCATAGTTCAGCGCGGTGTCAGTATCGATTTAAAATGACCAAAAACCAGTACGCTGAGATAAAGCGAAAACCTTTTTTTAATGCAAACTCCAAAATCCATAAAACAATCTGCAAGACAGGAAAAAATGCACGCTAAGAAACAGTAGGTACTTGGAGACAAATGTATGCAGGGATGATGAGGCTGAGAGAGAGGCCAAAGGTAACAGAGGAAATGTTAAGAGAGGAGCCCAGACACTACAAAACTGAACAAAGACATAACGTGTTGTAAGCCGTGTTGAGAATGCCTCAAAAAATACAAAAGATGACAATGAATCTCACGAGAGAGACAGGAAAACAGGAAGTAAATATAACATGGCACACAAAAGGCCCACACTAATTAAACAAACTAATGACTACAACTCTAAATGAAACCTAAACTGATGTTGGAGACTTTAAGGTAAAGAACAAAATGACAAAAAAGTCCTTAATTTAATGACAAAACCACTGAATTTATCTTGACAACGAAGAAAATGTGCAGTCACCTGCTTTTCTGATGGTGAGTGGCAACCACTGGGGTGGGAGGAAGATCATGCTGCATTACTCTGGTTCATACGGTCGGAAAACACCATGATCACTCTGGCACTTTCTCTGACATCTCAATAAAATACCTTTAAACAGTAGGGAACAGTATTAAGGAACATTAAACTGCTTTTCAAACATAAATGCACAGAACCTCAATATCAGATGGTTGCAGTAACTGCCCTATACCAAGTCAGGATTTGCCACAACAGTCTGGACAACTTGTATAATGTTCGAGTTGGTTTTTTGCAAATGTCACATTTGTCTTGGCCTGCCACATTTTTGTCCATTACCCAGTAATGGTGTGGGACACATTAGAAAGGGGACCTTTTAGGCCAAAGTGGGATGCACTGATGTTGACTGACTCTTGCCGTAAAGCGTCTCCACTGAAATGGCACAGAGGTGGAAAAGTGTCAACTCCATCAGCCTGTTGGACGAAATCTCTATCAATTTAGTTTAAGAAATCGCTACATCTTCAGTGTCTGCATGTCAAGTAAATGACAGCTTACTCAACCATAGCAACTGCGTCCTGACTTCTGCTGTCCAGGTCATGACAATTCATCTCCTGTCGCTTCTTCCTAATTATTTTATGTCTTTCAGCTTGTCATTTCTTATTTTTCACACAGTGAAGCAAACCCTCATACTGCTGTTTATGATGGCATGAATTTCAAGTATAAAAGCACTTATGTAACTTTTTTTTTGTGGCCAGAAAAACCAAATAGGAGTCTTAGGTTGTTTTTGAAAGTGCTTTAACCAGTCAGTTTAACTCAGTTCTAATAGTTTGACAGTCACATACAGAAATAGGAAAATATTCAGGTATTGTCAGTTATTAAATGGACACAATGACCACAACTCTGCCTGAGTAATATACTTTATGTGACTTCATTGTTAATTCTATAACTTCAGCAACTGCAGATTTCTGCCTATGAGTATTCTGCTGTATCAAATGATCCCTCAAATAATGAAGTGATTGGAAATGTGTGTGCTGCACCAGTGGCTCTTATTCTTTTCCTTTTCACAGAGACCCCAACTTATACTTAGAATATTAGCTTCACCTATTCTGTCCACAAAGAGAACTGCACCTGCTTTCATGCTCGCACATCTATGTGCCTTTAAAAAGTCACTTCAGTAACTCCATCATGGCTATATTACAAACTCACTGGCAAATGTCTTTTTTTTTTGTTATACAGGTGTGTAGCAAATTACAATGTATTTAAAATGTTAATTTATTTTAATAATCCAATTACAGAAGTGAATCTCCATATTTGGTACACACAAAATCATGTCCACAACTGCTGACCTGAAAGTTGTCCAGCAGACAGTCCCTGACACCCTCTACAAGGACGTCAAGTAACAAATAGTCATGTCTAGAAAAGCTGGCACTTTAGAGTGCTGTATTTAAGCATAATAGTGGAAAGTTGAGTGGAAGGAAAATGTTTGGAAGTAAAAAGTGCACAAGCAAACAGGGAAACAAGTCCAAAGTCAGCACAGCAGTCTACTAGGAAATTTTACAGCCCTAAATGGTTCATTCTGCACACAAGCTTTATAGAGTTGCTGATTTCATTTTTCAGCAGGGCTTGGCACTCACACACATTACCAAAATTACGACTACCTGTTTTGTCCATGGCATCACTGTGCTTCACTGGCTGACAAACATACCCAATCCTGTAGCCCAATTGAGAGTATATATCTTGTCAAAAGGAAGATGAGACCCCAGACCAAGCAATGCAGAATTTCTGCACTGATGCAGAAATTCATGCAGTAGGAGCCTGAACAAGCATTAAGACAAGAATTTATTTATTTTCTGAGAAATTTTAATTTGGGATTTTCATTAACTGTGCACCACAATCATCAAAATTAATGAAATAAAATTAAAATTCATTGATCTAATGGTGGGCTGCATGGTGGTGCAGTTGGTAGCACTGTTGCCTTGCAGCAAGAAGGTCCTGGGTTCAATTCCCAGCAAGGGGTCTTTCTGGCTGGAGTTTGCATGTTCTCCCTGTGCATGTGTGGGTTTTCACCAACTTGCCTGTTAGGTTAATTGATCACTATAAATTGCCCTTAGGTGTATGAGTCTGCATAGTTGTTTGTGTGTTCCCCTGTGATGGACTGGCAACCTGTCCAGGGTGTACCCTGCCTCTCGCCCATAGACTGCTGGAGATAGGCACCAGCTTCCCTGCGACCCACTAACGAATAAGTGGTAGAAAATGACTGACTGATCTAATGGTCACCTTGGTTTTGATTACCCTTGTCCATGGAAAGGATGTCAGGATGCTTGTGACTGTGTCTTAAAAGACTTATGGTTTTATTGTTTCAAGGTATTGAAGTCTCCAACAGATAAAGCTGAAGGCGAAAATGTCTTAAAATTCTGTTTATTCTGCCTTATCCTTTGACAGTCCAAATGAATGTTACTTTAACACAGAATCAGTTGAAGGTTGGCAGACTGCTTATCATGCATCCGTATGATGCAAATAGCAACCTTTCTTAAAGACATGTCAGGTTTTGGAAAATGGCATGTAATTTCATTTTGTATTACGTTGCAAATCAATGTGTAGAACAGCATGCTCGGAGCCCCTTTCAACCTATCTGCTGTGCAGATTGCTATAGGTTCTTGTTTGACATTTTTATAACTGTCTCAGTTTGTCCATGATAATTCCATGATAAAGTGATGTGTCTGTTTGTTGGCCTCTCTGTAAAGAGTTTTGTGGGGATTGCCATTCAGGTCAGGTTTAGGCATCTTTTCAACCTACAAATATTTTAGGAATTTAAAACGAAGCCATTAAATTGATCATGACATTTGCAAAAAATGTTAGTTTTGTTATTTTTGTTGAACATTTTAGAAACATCTGTTTGACCAGGGTTTAAAGTTTTAGCTCATTCTACTACAAGTTAACATGCTATATATAAACACTCAACAATATAGATATACCAATCAAAATGTTGCTGATTTCCAATTTGTGTTTATATTCAGATGTTTGAAGTTATGGTTTATGAGATACAAAATATTTTTCTACTCATCTTGCCATCAGAGCTCAGAAATTATATTAAGATTAGAGGTGACATATGCATTTGTTGTTAAACAAGGTTTTACAAATATTTTAAGACGAAGACACAAAAGTCTGAAATCCTACTATATTAGTCATTAGCATGAAGAGCATTAGCAAAACACCAATATGTATACTTCTTAGAAAATACACACCGTTACTTTAACTCTGGGATTTCCAACATGTTTCATGAATGTCAAAAACTTAGCAGGTAAACATCGAGCAACTTTGCTGTACTCTAATAAAAACTTCAGTTATCTGCTGAATGTTTTTGTCGTCTACAGCTTGATTGAACTGTAGACATATCTCAAAGTCTTAAAAAAATTGTTTCTTTTTGTCAGAGTTAGACGCACTGATAAACTCAGAGAAGGTATGCAATGAAAACACAAGCGAGTCAGTTATCTTTGGCTGGCCAGGGAGAGACAGTCCGCTGCTATACAGTGACTTCCTTCTCTCAGAGGGGCTGCTCTCTGAACCAGCCTTTTATTAAAGAAAGGAAAAACATAACACTCACGTTACAGCATAGTGGGTGTGACCACACACAGTTTCACAAATACAAGTTCTACTGATTAAAGCTGGTCCTATCCAGATACTGATACAGCCCACACATCCACATCTGGCACTCAAGGACGCAAAGATTGGCTGGGGTGCGAACAGTACTCTTCCCAGAACACGTCCGCACACACAAGTTCATGCTCAGCCTGCATAGCAACCACCCAAAGGCAACTCTAAGACAAGATAACAATTCAGTTAATAGTTCATAAAACACTCAAGATAAATGTGAAAAGTATTCAAACCACTTCTATCAAAGTTCACCAAACTAAATAAATGAAAATGTCTTTTAATGGTAAATCATAAAGATAAAGAACCTTCTTAAACTAAACAATGATAAGTTATGTAGAAATCTTCCAACACTTTTTTAAATGGGTTCTTACACCTTTAGTGATTTGACTGACTTCATTTACAGTACTGAAAATGGCTAACTTTAAGTCTTCTTCTCTGAGCAGCAGCATCCAGACTGAAGAGTGTTGTTCTTGTTGGCGTGACTTGACGCCACTTAATGTGTTCACTGACTTAAAATTGCCAGGTTCCTGCCACTTTTTTGGGACATATCTACTTATCAGTAATATTAACATTATAGCAGGGCATGTTGTGATTTGCTTGAAATCAGAGCAAGCACAAAAAACTTTACAAAAAACAGACAACCTCGAACTTGAATTGAAGCACATATTTTCTGTATAAGCTGAGAAGTATGAAAAATGCTGCTTAGTTCAAAAGACACACATTCAAGCTTTGTGGAGGAAGAAAGTTTTTTTTTTTCAGTTTCAGGAAATGAGATGTCATATGTTTTTTAAAAAGCCTAATTTTGTGCATAAATTGTTTGTGTACTTTATTCAGTAAACCTGATCACTGTACTTGTTTTCTGACACTGAGAAGGTTTTGAAGCATTTTTTGAAAAATTTATTATGAACACATATTTGTAGGCAGTATGAAACAATGGTTTACAAATGGTAGTTGAACCCCAGAATTTACCTCGCCACTCCTTCTTTGTTGTAGTAGCTGCTAGTCGGTCAAAAACCCTTATTCCCCTTAACCTGTCCCACAATTCTCACATTGTCTCTCATTACACAACTGATTTTGTCGAGTTTCCATTCATCAAGTCTCGCCTCATGCTCTAACTGCAACTCTGGCTCAAAAGCGGCAGCAGCTTCTGTAACAGCAGTGGGCCGAAGTGAAAGGTTACCTGTCGACTGCAGCCTTTTAATACAACTTGTTCGCCTATTTGTGTCTGTGTTGGATGACAGTATGTGTGTGAGCAACAGTGGGCTGTGAAATGATGCAGGGAGATGAGGCGAACTTCTTCGACTAAAAGATTTATAAGATCTGAGAGTAAGTTTCTAACTTTCAAACTGCCCCTGTCCTGCAGAGCAGCAAACTACCGCAGGAGGACTAAATATTTCTGGATCTGCCAACAGTTTATTTCTGGCATTCTCTCAGAGATGGCTGATCTGAAATAGTCAAGGGATATAAGATTAAAAAGTAATAATACTAATAATCTTTATTTTCCATATGTGTGGGAATTTGCTTTCACATGGTGCAGAAAAACAAAAGAAAAAACCACAATAAATAGCACAAAGCACAACCAGGTGACAAACAAACAATGGGCACAACTTAAATCTGAATAATGTTCAACAGTTAAGCAATGTTTTTTGGTATGAAAGATTTCCTACAAATTATCTTGATTGCTCTTTCTGCTCTATGTCGCTTTCCAGAGGGGAACTTAACAAATTCCCCCAAATTTTACAAATCTCCTATCATTTTTAGCTCTTTACCAGTTATCTTATTGGCCATGCTGATGATTCTTGACAATCCATTTTTGTCCTTTTCTCCCATGTATCCATACCAGGTGCACATGTTAAAAGTCAAAAGATTTTCAATAAGATTCTTATAAACAGTGTCTAAAATACTTTTCCTTACATTGTACATATTTAATTTCCTAATTAAACACATACACTGCATAGCTTTATTTTAACAATGAAATCTAAACTGGATGTAAAACATAATAGTGCTATCAGTAAAGGTTCCAAAACACTGGTTTTACACTTTTCAACAAGTTCATCAATATGATTAAGATAAGCAAAATGTTTTCACTCATTTGACTGCATAAGACCAACAAGCACCATGTCATCTGCATTCTTATACAGATGGCAATTTGAATTCATAAGCTGCATCTCATCTGTGTAAAAAGAGAGCAAAACAGGAAAAATAACACTTCCCTGGTGCTCCTGTATCTAAAATGACCATATCGGAGGTTATGTCGCCGCATTGTACTCTTCATGGTCGAGCTGTTAAAAACTCTTTTATCCAATAAATGATGTTGCAATTAATATTAATAGTGCAGATTCTTTTAACCAATGTGTGCATTTGCATCAAATTAAAAGCTGAACCAAAATCAATAAATAGTAACCTGGCATTACTCCCAGGCGGCTGCATGTGTTTGCTGACTGTATTAATCAAGGTCAGTGTTGCATTTGTATTATCTGTACCCCTTTTATGTGCAAATTGATTTGCTTCAGACATTCACTTGGAAATAGATGATTGACAATGACCTTCTACATGCACTTGCGATGGATACTGGTCAGTGCAGTAGGTCAGAAATCATTTAACCATGTTGCTCTGGCCCTCTTGGGGACTGAAATTACATTTGAAATTTTCCAAATTATTGTAACATAATTTTTATTTTGAAGACAGTTATATGTATATATATATATATATATATATATATATATATATATATATATATATATATATATATATTAAAAAATTTNTTGATTGATATTACAATTTAAATTTTAAAAATTATTGTAACATACTTTTTATTTTTAAGACAGATATATTTATATATATATATATATATATATATATATATATATATATATATATATATATATATATTAAAAACTGTTAGTTGATTTAATCACACTGCCTTTTTAACCATCAGATCCAGGTGATTTGTTGGGTTTAATCTTTGCCAGAGTGGCTGTAACTTCTGCCTTAGAAAGGGTAATTAAAGAATGGTCTTTGGTGTTACTGGGAATGTCATGACTGTAATTCTAATGACAGGTAAGATGAGGCGGCTTATCAAACCTTAAATAAAAAGTATCCAGGTCATTGACAAAAGATAAAGATTTATTTGTCAGGACCACTCTTCTTTCCCACTCTGCCCATCATAACTTTTAACCCTTTCCAGGCCTCCCCAAAGGGGCATGGCACAGTGCCCCTTAACGTGCTGGTATGTCACCATAGCAACGATCTAGCATTCTGTTGTGTCTCGTAGGATAATCTAGGTGGAGGATAGATGGAGTGTGGGAATGAGGGGGGCAATATTACAGTTGATAAAATGTCTGAGAATAAACACTGGCTGATCAAGTGAATGTAACACTGCCGTGTTGTAGCTTTCAGCGATCCGATCTGCTGCCTGTGTGTTTTTGTCCCGGCAAATACGTCAAGAAGACGGCAATCTGACTGAACTCCACCGTCAGATAAAATGGTCGGAGAGATACCGACAGAATTTCATATTCCGTATTACAAATTTGCTCATAAATTTTCATCTACCTCAACAACTTATTGTTTACAAATATACTCAGCCCTTCAATGAGTTTCTTTGACAGGTGCTCATCCCTGTCTGGTCTGATTGTTGTTTATCCATCCACAAACACCAATATCACCGGCTTTAGCCATGTCTCCGTCAAGCCATTACACAGATTAAGTTCTTTTTCATATATCATATGCTGCCTGTTCCTCAATTTTATTATTGAGAAACCGGACATATCGCAGTGTGGCCTAATTGTAGGAAGAAGAAACCTAGACCCGCATCTTCTTAATCTTTCAGGTACTCCTCCTGGCAACCCTCTCGTCCTTTTTGTTTTAAATCTTGAAATTTTCTTTTGCCACCTGTGCCTCAGAATCTCTCCACAATCTTTGATGTTTAAAACTCCCGGCTTGAGCTTGCAGAGCCACCAGCTGTTCTCCGGAGTAGGAAGTAAAGGCCACATCATCACTGGAAGAAACACTGCTCACCAAACACAGCTGAAACACGATGATGAACAAGATCCAAAAATTGTATTCCATTATTCAGAATCTTGATACTCCGTTTTTCAGAGGTTTGTCACAATATAACAAAACAGCAGACTTAAACAACAGAGTCCACCATGCGAAGCACCAGGTCCAGGGCTGCACCGCCCCTAATATATTTGGTTTACTGAACACACTGAAACAAGACAGCTAAACATAATATTAATTTAAACAGATTTTTTTTAACTCAATGAGACCTTTCAAGAAACATTCAGTCATTAAAGAAAGATACAGGGAACTTTTTTTTCTCTACCAGGTTCCCATCACTGTAAATGAAACGACTTATAAAAAAAGATCTGTACCTCATTTGTGACTAGCTACCAAAGCCATTAGTCCCAAAGAATAAAAATATTCTTTAAGAGGCGATGTTTAATAATAACATACAGTATATACTATGTATTTTAGCAGAACTGATCCTATCCATTTCCTTCAGGAAACAATTGGAAACGAGAACCTTGAGGATTTGTTTCTAATCCACACTGAAGAAATTATATACTTAGACTCAAACCTGTACATGCACTTTGAATATTGTTTAATTATTTATGTCCCTTAACACTTTGATCACACCCTTTTTTTCTAACTTTATTGGTTTTAGTTGTGGTACAAGGTAACAGTAAAAAAATATTACACATAGATTAAACAAAGTACTAATGATTTATGCAAATGGAAACAACAGCCCCCTCACACACACACACACACACATGGGTACGTATGGGACAAACAGTAGTACAGCAATGGTATCAAGCATATCATAACTACACCACTGACAGCTACAGATAAACCAAGAGAGAATTACAATATATAAATGTGTCATATTTGAGAAAAAAAATAAATGAAAAAGGAACAGGTACCAGGGGCCTAGTCATTCCTGTAGAACAGTAAAACAGCCAACCTACATGAAAACCCTCTTTAGTCCAGGATACCAGGAAATTTTATTTGTCTCAGAGCTCTAATAAGAGGGTTCCACAATTCAGAAAATTTGACAGAGGACCCTTTCAAGGTGAGGCAAATTCTTTCCAACCTAATAAAATATAGCACATCTCAAAGCCAATGGACAGATGAGGGAGGTTGAGGGGATTTTCATTTAATCTGTATTACACTTTGTGCAAGAAGACTCATAAAAGCCAATAAGGATTTTTCTAGTGTTGACAGAACCGACTCAGGAGGCACAACACCAAACAAAGCAATGAAGGGACTAGACATAACTTTCCTACCAAAAACATCTGATAAAATAAGACTGTGGTCCAATAATAGTGGAGCTGGGGGCAAAGCAGTATCAAATTAGCTGTGGAATGCTGACATGAGTCACAGGCAGGTGAAACATTAGTATAAAACTTGGTCAGATGAGCTTTAGTATAGCATGTGCAATGCACAAATTTACATTTAATTAGGCCATGCCTGGCACAAATTGAGGACTTGTGCACTAGTGACAAGATTTAAACCACAGTGTTACCTTTAGAGGTTAGCAATCCCAAGACAAAACCTAATGCAATGTAAGACCAGAGCCGTTTGGGATCATAGAGAGGGAAGAGGAGACCAGAGGGCAACAAATACTCTTTTCGGATCCTGACCAAATGATATGCATTACATAAGTCCAACTTAGAAAATAACTTGGCCCCTGTAACCACTCAAGCCGACAACATCAGGGGAAGGGGACAACGATTCTTAACAGTACATAAGTTCAACAATACAAGGTCTAAGAGATTTGTCTTTCTTTATAAAAACAAAAAACCCACCCCAGCCGTAAACGAAGACGGCTGAATAATACCTACAGACAGAGCAGAATCAATCTATTCTCTTATGGCCCTTGTTTCTGCTTGAGAGAGGGTAAAGCCCATCCTTGGGAGGAAAAGGGCCAGGTAAGAGGTCAATGGAACAGTCATATTCCCAATGACGAGGCAAGGAACAGGCCTTAGCTTTATTAAAAACCTCCTGTAAATTGTGGCAACAGCTGGGGACTTTGGAAAGATCAGGATAAACCTCACTTCACACTACTCATATCCTCAACGATGTTTCAGGTGAGGGCTGGGTTGAAAACATTTAGCTAAGCATTTTGCTCCCCAACTACAAATTTCTCCAGTGGACCAATCTTTTTGGGGATTATGGGTCCTCAACCAGGGGAGACCCAAAACAACAGGATGGTGGGGAGAAGAAAAATGTTAAAGTCTAACTCCTCCTGAGGAAAAGTCACAATCACTGAGGTGGGTGGTGGGTGAGTCTCCACAGGAGCTTCCCAATGTAAGAATTATGATTATTGATTAATTAATATTTATTAAGAATTATAATTTAAAATCATGATTTGAAAAAAAATAATTTCTTAACCAAAAATCATCACTTACGAATAGAAATCAGAGATGTCCTCTGGTGTTGTGATCATGGGCTCAAAGCTCTTTAATAATTACATTTAGCTATTCATCATCAATAATTGATAAATTATTAACCAAAACCACAAAATGTCACTTTTTATTCAACCGCTTCTCTGAAGGTGGGGGAACTTCAACCTTGTTTTGGCGGATAAATTCCTCTTGCACGAAATAAACACAAACCCTTCTCTTAATTCGATATATGAAGATTTATTGAAGCCAAATAATTCTGATATACCATTATTCTGGTCCACAAACCTTCACCTAACTAACAAGCACTATTCTACACAAAGGGGATAAAAATGACTACCTAACAATAATAAGAAAAGAAAAATCTATGCGCATTTAGTGTCTATGAAGATCAAACCAGCAGTTTTATGGACCAATTTGGGTTAAATGGAAAGAGAAGTCCTCCTGGTGAGCTGATGTCTCGATTGCAGCAATCAGCTATTGAAACATTGGGGCCACCCTCCTTTAGCCGTACAGCTGATCGCCCCAAATGTCAAACAAAGAGTCATAAAACTCTGAGTCCAACTTGTAACTCCTGGCTGATTTGGGATCAGCTGGACGAAACATGAACACGCACAATTCAGGAGTGCTTGCACAGCAAATCAAAAGACAGCTCAGCATAAAACACTTCAATCAGTATTGCATGCAACAAGTTGATACCTTAGATTAACTACTGGTGAATCTAAATCACCTTAACTCTGTCTCATCCTGCCCAGACCTCTAAATGCACCTATCTGGTTTAATGTGAAAAGAGCAAAATTACTTTGATGTTGATTTCTTCTCTTCTCTGATTGACAATGGATCAGGTATGAAGAAAAATGGGGGGCGGGGGGGATCACCTAAAGGAAAAAAATACGGTAAACTTTTCATCCGTCCAGGAGGGGAAAATATGAAGAACCGTTTAGTCAACTGAATCAACAAGGAGGAAACTCATCTCCTTGAAAATAAAACCTCTGTGGGTTTTCACCTGCGCTGGGTGTCAGCATGATCTTCGATCGGCATATGAATCTTCTAACCTTCTTGTATCAGACAGATTTCCAGCTTTCAAGCTCTTCTGGGAATGACCTTGTGGAGCATAAGTTCGCCGGCGAGCTTTTGTCTCTCCAGATATGCGCCTCGGTTGCGTTGTCCCGTGAGACAAGCGGGAAATGGCCACAAAACTTTATTTTCTGCGGGTTTTACAATCTCGGGTGACGTCAGAGCTGCGATGTCTGTTGAGCTGCACATGTCAAAATGTGCGACCAAAATGGATGACTCCAACACCCTGCAGAGCAGTGGCTTCAAGAGGTTGGGGAGGAGGCTCAGTCAATAAACCCAACTGCTTGGCTTTGGGTGTACTGACCAGCGTTTAGGCCACCAACACCACCTGGGAACAAGAAGCACAGGCAGAGTGGGTATGACCCGAGAGGGAATACTGCTAACTATGGTTTGGCTCACCAGGACCCTCTCGCCTACTGATGAGCCTATTCTTTTACTGAGCAGTTGGCTCAGAGATGAGCCCGCTGTCCGCAGCAAAAACAGAATACCCTCCACCAGCCGACGCAGTCCCTCGTTGGCCGACAGATGGGCTCTTCCCAGCTGCATCAGTTTTTCCTGGGTGGATACAGGTAACCCTGAAGAAGAAGGAAACTGTGCCTCCAGGGAAGCTCCTGACAATGGGAGGAATCCTTGACGCCTGGGAGGAGAAGTATGGCCCTTCGCCCTCTCCTTCTCAGTAGACCTCTTGTTGATCTTAATGGCCAAGAGTGCAGGCCTTGAGGGAAGTCAAGGGGCGCCAGCTGATCCTGTATTCAGTTAGATAATTCAAGCAGGAAGGCATTCTGGAGAGTGTGTTATTACACCCTCTATCGAGGGTGCAGAAATCGATGGAGTAATCAGCCACACCTCTTCGGCCATAGCGGAGATTCACCAAGGTTCTGGCCGTCTCCCGAGGGGGGGAAAGGTGGGAAGATCTGCTTGAATGTGGTTTTGAACAGGGGAAAGGAATTGCAGATGGCAGTAACATGGTTCCATTCAGCAGTGGCCCAAGCTTCTTCTTTTGCAGACCTGTGAGATATTATGAAAGCAATCTTTGCTCGGTCAGTGGGATATTGTACAGAGTTCAGCGCTGGAATGCTGACAGGACTCAAGACAAACTAGCAAAGAAGGGAGGAAACCTAGATGCTTAAATAGGGGACATGTAATTACAAAACCAGGTGAAACACATCATGGCAACCATAATTAAGGTAACCAAACCATAAGAACAGGCATGACACTTTTTAAGTTTGTCTCAAACATCAGTGTCACTTTTAGTGTTAGCTTGTAGCGTTACAACATCTAGCATGTGGCATTCTTTGTCATTTCATTATTTTTCTGTCCGTTGTAGGAAAGTACCTGCGGACCACCCTTTAGTGTTTGCCTTGTTGGCTAAAGAGTTTGGCATATATTCCTTTTCTGGATGTACTTGACATGTTACCAGAGTTCAAAACTCCCAGCAGCAGTTAATTTGTTTTTTTGGTCAGGAAAGGCTGCAGGGAGGGGAGGGGCTGAGTGTCTCTGTTATTGCAGCACTGCTCCTGGAAGAATTGCGACAATTTGGGCAAATGTGAATGGGTCAGTTTATGTCAATTTTCAAGCAAGTGAGTATCTCTGAATAATTCATTTTTCTACGATTGCAAATAATTACTGGTGCAAATTTAGGCACCCCAGTAACTAGTTTCTAAATGTTGCATGGACTGTTAAAGTGTGAAATAAGAGTCCAAAGGCTTGTTGTTGCTGGTTATCCATTGTTTTTAATGGGTAATCCCGGAAACCTTCATATAAATCTGCATAAAAATTCCCATACAGTTAAAATTATTGGCTATTCCTAAGGTTTTGTTGTAGTTGGCACTTGCAGTATAGTTGCACCTTTTTGAGGTGACCGAATGTTGATTTGATATATCATAAAACATCAAAAGAATGACCAAAAACAAAACTGCTGCACAAAGTGGTGAAATGTGTTTTTAAGCAAGTGCTACACTGCAAGGCCATTGCAAACATTATTAGAAGGCAGAATTTAAGAAATTGACATAAAGTGAGCTTCTAAAAGTATTATGGCTAATAAATAATGTGCCAATGATAAATAATTCTGAATCCTGCCACTGTACTTCAGCTTAATAAATAAGGAAATAAATGCTTCTAGTTGTCATTGAAAAAGGGTGGCTTACAACTATTGGACAAAATATGTGAAACACGCCCACGCAGTGAAATACGCCTATTTATTAATTAGTCACAAACAAGAAACTGCTCAAGAGGTGCACAAGGCTTGTTTGTGGCTTGTGTAAGTGACACTGCAGTGTAGCTGGCCTTTTGTTTTCTTGCTGTTAAATAAAATGGTGAACTTCAAATGACAGCAGCCTGCTTCAATTATTCCACAAAGAATCAGAAGCCTTTTGACCTTAAAATCCTTTAAAATTTAACCAGTTTTCAGGGCTAATGATGTTCTCTTGTTTTAGCGAAGCAGTATTGAAAGGAAGGTGGAAAGTAGCTGTAAACCACTTTATTCCAGCTTTGCCAATCCCATAGGGACCACAAAACTGGCTGTTGTCAGCCACCCAGACTTAAGCAGAAGGACAAATTTTAAGCAGGGAACCCCTGAGCAGTATTTCTAACATAATGTGTGAAAGAGGGGATGGAAGAAAGGACAAGACAGGGTGAAGCAACATGAGATTATGATGGAGAGCACTTGCTGTTAAGGGAAGTAAAGAGCAACTGCTTCTTGTACAGCCGCTGTAGCATCACTTACCTAACGAGTTTAATTTGGAGCTTGGCATCAAATTGGGTTTAGAAAAAGTACCCTTGCTGCTCTTGTGAGAAACCCAAACCAAACTGTTAATTATGATAAAGCAATGTATAGCAAATGCTACCTATTTCTTTTTTGTTGAAGCATCTCTGAGTGTTTGGTTGAGGGTGGGGGGATGTGCACATTTGTGGTATTTCTCAGTAAGAGGCTTTACATTTACATTTATTGTGATTTCCAAATGTCTGAAAGAGGAGCTTGAGAAAGCTTCTGTGGACAGTGAATTCTTGAAGGCACCCCTTCTACAGCTTGTCAGGAAAAAGAAGCTCTTCCTTCTGCCATTTCTTTTTCTTTCTAACAGCCTTCTGTAAATTTTCAGTGAAACTAAACACATGGTTATCTTTAACCGTATTTACCCAAATTAAGTGCAAGCTATGTTCTTCCTACTGACCCTATGTCTTGTTTCCTATAGTTACTTTCAAGTATTGAAATGGACCACTTAAACATGTTGTGGTCAATTTTGAAACACCAAGCTCTGACCTGATTCACTGATTTATATAAGGTTTTGATACACCTTAGCACAAAAACATATATGCGGTCCAGTTTATTTAAAAAACACACTTGTATTTTTTTGCATTTTCTGTAAAAGCATCAAGTCAAGATTGATTAGATGTATTTGTAAAAACTTTATATCAAGCTTTATATGGGAACTTTTGTATTTTCAACACTTGCTCCTCCTTCAAAACCCAACAAACAAGGACATTTTTGTGTAAACATGCAAATTTCCGACTTTCATCTTAAGTTATTTAACTTTTTTAAGACCTTGGGGTTATTGGACTTTTAATTTATTGCATTGACTGGAGGTATTATATTTTTCATTTACCTAAAGCTGACAGTACTTACAATGCCAAGACATTTTGTTAAATGCCACAAATGACATACTAAACATACTAACATTGAAAGTTAAAAAATTTAAAACTATAAACTTGCTACGTTAGTAATGGCTGTTTTAACATGTTTCATTTAATGCAGAATTTGTATTTGAGACTATTATTTATATGCAGTTGGAACTTTTAAATATTTGCTTGGTTGTATTACACATTTACATTCTTCATTTAAAAAAACCCACAAATCTTTTTTTTTTGTATAAATTAAATATGAGTTAATAAAACATTTAATGGGACATCCAGGAAAGTGACCTTTTCCTATGTACTTTTATTTTAACCAGCAATTAGTAAGAGAAGCAGTTAAGAAGCTAATAGAAACTGATAAACCTGCAGAGACCCACAGTTCAAATTAATAATCTGTTGACAGAAAAACTTAGTAGTGCACTTGACATATCTGGGCCCGCATTTCCAAAGATTCTCATAGTCCTCTCAGAGAGCTCCAAGCAAGAGGAGCAAGACGAATGCCATTGTTAAAAGATAGCAATAATATTTCAACCTGCAGTTTGGCACAAGTCTTGCAGGAGACATCGGAAACTTGTGGAGCAAGGTGCTCCTGTCAGATAAGTAAAATTTAACTTTTGGATAGTGTGTGTAGAAAACTAACACTACAAAAAACCCTGAAACACATGGCCCATGTTTAAATGCGGTAGTGGCAGTATCATGCTGTGGCATTGTTTTTCTTTAGCAGTGACAGGTAAACTGTTCAGAGTTGAAGGGATGGTGCATAAAGTAAAATACATGTCAATACTTTGGCTCAAAAGCAAGGACTAGTTTAAAGCACTTGTGAAGTATAAAATTAACCATTCCACAAATTCTTAGATTTTATATATATATATATAGCATTTTTTTTAATGGCACTAGTGGCTTTATTTTTTATTTTTCAGGAAGTAGGGTGGGGAGAGGAGGAAGACAGGCAGCATAGGTCTCCAGGGTTGGGACTCAAAGCCGGGACGGCTGTGTTGAGGACTGAGGCCTCTGTATATTGGTCACCCGCTTTACCGCTGTGCCATGTGCCAAACCAAAACAATATTTTTTAAACGTGAAAAACTGAGGTATGATAAAAAATCTGTAACACTGCTTAAATTTAAAAACATTACCTGCAGAGGTGATTGTTGTAATGGCTCTAAATCTGCTTTGTGTGCAGGTCTAACTTTCATCTATGTAATTGGACACGCACCTTTTTTAAGTTTTAAGTTGACTTTTGAGGAACCAGACTTTCTAAAATTCATGTGTTGAGACTCGTCGGAACACGGGCTACATATTAGATACTGGATTCAAAATATTCCTGGCCCTTGCATGAAAATCTCGGCATGTGCTTGAAAGATTTTGAAAAATCCTTGACCGTGAAGAGTTTATTGTTCCCCTCCCAAATCTGAGTGGAGGTTTTCTCTTATGCCAAGTGCACATTGTAAGGGGCAGCAGGTGAATCTGACTGTGGAGCATTGATGACTTTCTTTAGATCAAGAACTCAAAGTGTATTCAAGTAGAGAGCAGTGAGATTAATAATACATTGAGTTAATCCTTAAAGACACTTCAAGAGGCCCATTTGGTACTCAGGGCTGAAAACATTTGTTTCACAACAACATGCTCATCCACATCGTCTTTTCTTCAATGAAGCGCTTGTATATTGCTAAACTGTATACCTTTGGACATAATATAAAGAAATCCAATCAAAGCTCTTGGAAACTACATCACAACTTTTTGCAATGGGGTTTGTATTAAACAGAAAGTGCTTGAAAGTCTAGAAATACCAATGTTCTTCGGTAAAACGTTGCAAAAATTGTTTACAAGAAATGCCAAGAAGAACTCTGACGGAATGTCGAGATGCCTCAAATTCAAACACTTAGAATATTGATATATGCAGAATTCATACTTCAGTTAATATCCTGCCCAGTCCCTAATGCATTGAAGAACCCTGGCTTGTAATATTTCTTCTGCTACACAGTAGATGCTGTATGACTTTTTATACAAGTATAATCAACCTTTCTGATGTTCAAATGCAAAGTCAACAACATTTTTCACAGACATGAGTATTTTCTTTTTCAGAAAAATGAACTAACCTTTTCTGTCTGTGTGTTGATCAGAGGTTCTAATAATGCACAAAAGACAATCCTTTGTCTTGCTGACAATGCAAGGCAGATTGTGTCCTATCACTCTAAAGAGAATACTGTGTGTGCTGATCTTATTGAGTTGGCTGAAAATATCTTTCCCTCTGGCCACTCTCTGCTTGACACCACTTTAAATGCGAACTGCTGCAAGAGGGTGCATGTAGTGCATATAAAACATAGCTTTAGCACCCAGGAGACTGGTTATATTTTCAGGTAATTGGGTAATAGGAAGCACCGATGAAGTAGGGAATGTTGGTTGTCGACCTTGTCAGAAAAATAAGAGATCCTTTTTGTAATCTTCTGGCACTTGGGTGAGGAGGGTGGTGTAGTGCAGCTAAATGTCATCCAAACAGTAGAGAGAAAGCGTTTGTTTGTTTGCCAAGGGAAATTACGGTGTACCCACGAACTGTGATAATGGCACTGTGGGGGAAAATTGATCTTTTGATCAGCCATCATGATTAAAAAAAAAAAAACATTGAAGTAAAATTGTCAAAAAAGAAAATTAAATTGCTAAAGTGCCTGCCAGATTTGCTGATTTTACTAGCTTACACCACAAACATAACTGAAATTAAACCACAGTTAAAAGCATCTGCTTATCTGAAGCTTTTGTTTCATTGGATAGGTTTTTGTTTTTTTTAATTTTCAGCCTTTGTAAACTGATTTTATTGACTGGGTAAATTCAGGTTCAAACAGAACCAATTTCTGTCAACACTTTATATTTTGGGTATAATTGTGTTCCTGTATTTAAAACGTCTATCGCTAACTCCAGTTCAGGGTTTGGAAAAAAGGACAATGATGCAAAGCTGAAAAGAAAAATAACTTTTGCACTATATACTATCTTTGTAAAAGTAGTCTTAGACATTCCTTTATATTAATTGTATTCATTAACACTTAACTCCAACTTCCAAACTAATGATCTGACATTTGGGGGTGCTGGTTAGGTATCAGTCAATGATTTGGAGTGACCCCATTCATCATAAAGGAATTCAAGGAACGCCTCAGTGTTCCCTGAAATTGAAGGAAGCTATTGATCAGTAGAAGGAACTCTCTGTGCCTAGGCTGTTGCCGTCATCTCTTGATTAAAGAGAAGTTTTAAGACAGGACAAATGAATACAATCACATTCAACAATGTTGGAGTTTAGTGTATAATTATTATAATTACACTGGAGCACCACCTTTCTTCATATTGGAAAGGAAGGGAAAAAGCATTTTAATCATCAATCTTAAATTAATACATGAGTTATTTGACATTTAAGTGATCTGTACTCCATACTTAAGTATATGCTAAAAAGGTTGAATTAAGTTGAAATATTTAACATACATGAAACCACATACTTTAAATTATAGGGCAGTGAAAACTTTAACATGCTGCAAAAGAGAAAGCCGTAATTAATTATGGCTAATTTCAGATCAGAAAGTTATAAATTATGAAAATTAAACCTATCTTGTGCACTAAATTGACTGACTAATGGAGATTTAGCAGTGTAAATTAGGCAGAGTATGTTCATCAAATGTGCTTTAAAAGACTTTTGTTCCCAACCCAGTAAGTATGTTTGCATAATCTTGTGTTAATATAGCGACGAATGTAGTCAGCAATCAACTGGTCAGCGGAAGTATTCCCACTCCTGGAGAGTTTTGAAAAGCCATCAGTCTTTTAGAGTTGTAAAGCTGGATAAGTTAGGTTGCAATGTAAAGATCATAGTTTTCATAATGTGTTTCCCGAAAAAACAGAGTAATGCCACAATCAGCAAATATGTGGGAGATGCATAAGTTCATGCTACTGGGAATAATTTATCCTCAGGATATTGGACTTAAAATGGGGAAAATATGAAGAACCGTTTAGTCAACTGAATCATCAAAGAGGAAACTCATCTCCTTGAAAATAAAACCTCTGTGGGTTTTTCACCTGCGCTGGGTGTCGGCGGGGTATCAGAGAGATTTCCAGCTTTCAAGCTCTTCCGGGAATGGCCGTGTGGAGGAAGGGTTCGCCTGCGAGCTTTTATCTCTCCAGATGTGCGCCTCCATTGTGTCATCCCGTGAGCTGCGACGTCTGTTGAGCTGCACACGTCGAACTGAGCAGCCCAGCTGGTCTATCCCCCAAAATGGATGAGCACAACACAGGAGATCCAGAAATGGGAAATGGGTGACTACAAGCTCCAGATACTGTAGATGCACGCAGCTCTAGACCTACAGTTATCATGCATGGCTAACTTGTTGACTTAACAATTTAACAAATTATCAATATAGACAAACTTATATATGTATTTTGTAAAAAGCATACTGAACCTGCACCTGTTATGTGAAAGCTTCCTCAGTTTCATGTCATTGCTGGCTTTGAGCTGAATAGCTCGCTACCAGCCCAGTTATGCAATTTTTTTTTCTTTTTGAAGAAAGAAATGACCCCTTGCTCTTTTAATAGAGCATAGTCATGTGGCCAATGACATGCTGGCATTTGACTGTTTACATTAATGTCTCAGATTTTGCTTCAATGCAGCAGTAAGGCTCTTTTGCCAACCAGAGGGAACTGGAAGATGATATATAATGTTTTTTTTTTTTGGGCCAGTCATGGGTGGGGGGGACAAACAACTACACACACAGAGAACAACAGCCTGGTAAAAACTCTGAATCTCAGAATGCACAGCATTATGACTTTTCAAGAAAAAACCCTGGGAAGGAATAGTCACAGGTGAAATTCCCATGGCATTATAGTGTCATGGGAGTCTGGGAGTTCCATGTATTGTTTATACGCTGCTAACACTTACTCACCACTAGATGCCGCCAAGAGCCTCCGGTGCCGAGGGTAGCGGGTGTTACCAATTACCATCAGCTGGAGGAGTATAAGAAGGTGAAGCTGCCAGCACTCCAGTGCCTGAGTGTTTCCCTTTGTGGTAACTTCTTCTGGCCAACCTCTGATGTTTTGTGTCCAAGTTGAAGGTCCTAGATATACTTGACTCTTCGTGTGCTCCTTCCTAGGTAACTTTCAAGTCCTGGTCTCAAGCTCCTGCGACTTTCTAGTTCTGGCTCCAAGGTTCTGTTTGAATCCTGCCTCAGTCGAAGAACTCAAGCCTCCAAGAAACCTTTTTGGATCAAGTTCCAGCTGACAGCTCAGCTCAAATACTTCATCTCCTAAATCTTCAGGCAAGTGAACCCTGCTCACCCTCGACCAAGAACACCACAAGAATTCTCAACCAAGCCTCAAGAAGCTCCACCTGGTGCGCTCCTTCGCATGTGAACTTGTGAATGGGACTTGTGAATTGGCTCCATAACCAAATCTATAAAAATAAATATTTTCAATTTTTCTCCTGTGTGTGGATGTCTGACTTTGCTGGCCGAGTTAGACTACTTCTTCAAAGAACCTTTGAACCCAAAAACTTTAGTAGGGTCTGTTGTGCATCTGATGACTGTATCCCAACCGGAAATAAGATCATTACATTTCTGTCTGAGCTTCTGCAGAAAAAGAATCTGAGCCAAAGATTCCCCAGAAAGAGATAGTGTTTCTAATTAGATGACGAAGTGCCTTCCCCTTCATTGCCATTGGGAGAAGAAGGCATAGGACCCCCATCATCGCATGCCTTCCTGTGTGAGTCTGAGGCCAGTCCGAGGAGCAGATTTTCACCCCAGGCAGCTGAAAAGAGAGCCACCACCTGCCAAGCAAGTCATTGCCCCTTCGACCTCCTGTCCTCCTCTTCACCCGGATTATTAAGTAAATGGAACTTGATGTGGTTAACTTAGTCCTAACTGATTTTAGTTTGTCAAAATAAAATCAGGTGAAATTGGAAAAAAAAAACTGTAAATAGGAAAAAAACACAGGGAAAAATCACAAGTTTTCTCGAAACAGCACTTTATTAAAGGGGACCGATTATTTGGGTCTCTAATGCTTCTACAAACAATCCAAATGCAAAAAAAAACAACAACATTCAGCTGTTTTTTGGCTATAAATGTTTATTTTTTATAGAAAACACACGCTTTCAAAAGCTGCGTAATTGTGACATCACAATTACACTGGAACCTAGCAACATTACCTGAGTCCCTCCTGACTGAAGCATAGCTTCACCCACTTGATTTTCAGTAGAGGACCACATCTCGCTGGGTGGTTTTATCTACACGCACTTTACAATAGCTACCCTCAACAGCAGATGTTCTGTTGTTGGCTGCAAAGACCCACATCTGACGGACCATACCAAGATACCTACATGTCCCCGCCTAATACTTCCTGCCAAGATCCTGCTGTCCCATTCTTCACATGAACTTACCGCTCTTGTCGACTCAGGTTGTGAACGTGATCTCATTGACAGTACACTGGTGGATAAACTTGGAATCAGAACTGTACAACTCTCCACGCCTCTGAGAGCCGAGGCCTTAGACGGGAAGGAACTGCCTCGCATAACACATCGCACTGAACAGTTGCAACTTGTGCTCTCAGGTAACCATCGGGAGATAATATCCTTTTACATCTTTCCTATCTCTCATTCCTCAATTGTTTTGGGATTCAGCTGGCTGAGTCTACATAATCCCCACCTTGATTGGACTAAGTCTGGTATTCTCTCCTGGTCTTCATTCTGCCTTTCCTACCTGTTCACAGTCCGCTGTTCCCCCAACCTCCACACCAACATCGCCTGAGGAGACTGAATCCACTAACCATTTGGAGGTTCCACCTTAGTATCATGATCCACGCCAAGTGTTTGGTAAAAAGCAAACCCTTTCTCTGTAAATCTGTATTCTGCCACTCAGGTTCACCTCTAGCTGACATGATTGAGGAATGCTGATTTTTAACATTTTTTTAAATTTTTCTTTCACAAATTCACGAATCATTGAATCAAATAAGGAAGGCATGAGCTAATCAGTTTTCAGCACTGATAACATAAAGCCTAGCAAACAGGTTCAATATATTGGCTTCACTGGATCCACTTGGCAGATCATCTGGATCACTGGATTTATTTTCTCATTCTAAGTGGTTTATTATGAAAACCTAGCAGTCACCACTGACAGACAAGACAGATTCGGCCACATCTTCTACATTTCATTCTTCAAATTATGTTTGGAACCTGTTCATATTTAGTCAGAACTCTATTGTTAAGTCTTTGTCTATAAATGCAATGTGCATAACTGAAAAAGAGGATAGGCATTCCACAGACAAGAATTTGGGGAACTACACATGAATTTAAGTGGAAAAACGCATATTTATATTGAGCTCAGGGACACATGTAGTCAAATATTTTATTGCACTTCCACATCAATTTAAATGTAGTCTAATATTGTTCACAGTACTCTCTTCCCATTCAATGGTTTTCAACTCAGTTGTCAAGGACCCCTTGTCCTTAAATGTTTTTGTTCTGTCTGTACTACTGCTAAATCAACAAGTGGCCAAGAACTCTGATCACTCTGATCAGGTAGATGTTTTTCAACCATTTAAACTCTTGATTGAATCAGGTTTGAAGGTAAGGAGCTGGAAGAGACCCTTACATGACAAAGGTACTAGGGAACCACTGAACCGAGAACCACTGAATGGCGAAGACATGATGCTTGAAACCATTTTCTCATCTGTATATCAACTGGTTGGGTTTGTATAGATTAGTATATTGCATAGCTTTCTAAGACTTGAAGTTTGTGGTTGCAAGTAGCCTACCTCTGTCAAAGTAAAAAAAATAAGACTATAATCAGACTATTGCTCCTACAAGCCATTTGACTTCTAAAATGATTGTCCATGTGATTTCAATATCAAAATGTATTTCAAATACACACAATACACTGTAAATAAGACTGCTTTTAAACTGTAGGATTTATTTTTTGACTATGACAGAGGTATGCTACCGCCACCTAGATTTAATCTCTTTATACCAAGCTACACAAAGCTACACAAATGCTACTCAGTCAAAAGAATCAGTGGATGTACAGAGAAAATGGTATCTGAATATCTCATGCAAATTAGGGTTACCATAAACACCCAAGGATTCCCTCAGTATTACCTGAAGAATGTATGTATCTTTTCAAAGCAACCATCCGTAGACTGCCAACTTTATAATACCAGATGGGGAAGTGATCCACAAGTTGAGAGTTCGATCACAGAAACATCACTTGGAAAAGGATCCAACTGGAAGGATCTGTAATATCCTCTGTACCATGAGCTTAATTTATTTACTATGAAGGTAAATCCATCTTTCAAAACACACATCTGCAAAATTTCGGCAAAGTCTGGAAGTCCTCCAACAAATCTATGCACTATTATCACACCAGTTCTGAAACTGATGCCACCAGCAGATACATTCTGTTCTAGAATAACAACAGTAAGTTCTGGGTACTTCTGACAGAGGCTAACTGCTATCTCCTCTTTAAGGACATCTAGAGGGGCTATTGAGACTTGTGCAACCTCGAGAGAGTTTTTTTCACAGCTTGATGAAAACATACTATGGCCGACCATGAGCTGATGTTTCGTGGCCAAAGGCAGAGTTTTGTTTTTAAAGTGGCTTTTATAGTAAAGTGTGCAATACCTGTATTTGTGTTCTGATATACCATTTGACTCACTGGTATGTACAGGGCAAATGACCTGGGCCCGTATTCACAAAGAATCCTAAGACTAAAAGTAGCTCCTAGTGACATCATTCTAATATAAATCTTAGCGTTTCTGGAATTCTAAGATTTTTCTTCGAATTTTCCCTCTGTATGATAAAAGTCATTCACAAAGCATCTTAGGCCTTAAGAGAGCTCCTATTGTAAGATGTTAAGAGCAGTGAGAATGACTATTAGTGAGCCTTGGAGTATCTCAAGAAGGCATGATGTTGGAAAGAAAGAGAGAATGGGGTGGTTTTCACATAACATCACGGTCATGTGAGCGTACTTCGCAATCACCATCTTGGGTGGCAGCTGCAGCCTGTTTTCATTGTTAGCATGATCAGTGAAGCAAAACTCTGGACGATTCTATTTAACTGTGGGGAATACTTGCTTAATTGTGGGTTGTGCTGCGCGTGATGGTCAAGACCAACGTTCATTCTATCGTCTGCCAGCTGTGATAGAAAATCAGTATGAGATAACAAAAACGATCAGTACACAATGTCGACTACTGTGGCTGAATTGCATATCCAGGGCGGATTGGGAGGGCTTGAACCTCACTCATGCCAGAGTGTGCAGAGCACATTTTGTAACAGGTAAATAAATAAAGTTTTTATTCATTTATTGTAATAATACTTTGGAAAGTGGTCTGCCAAGACCGTGAGCTGATCAGTTGATTCTAAGCTGGGTGGCAACACTCAGCACTGTCACCCAGCACTCTGCGCTGTAACCTACTTCAGTAAACTGCGCTCTCACGCCTTGACTAGCTAGATGTAGGCTGCAATTTAGCTTTACTGTTATACTGTAAATTTATTATCTAGTAATATAACTATTACGTAATTATCCAATAAAATGCTATATTTAACTCATCATGGATTTTTGCCTATGTTGTGGCTATGAAAAAATAGTTGTGCGGGCAATAGTCCGGATTTGTGCTAAACGCACCAACAGGCAGTACATATGGATCCACCTTGTAAATGACCACAATTTTCTTGAGGTACATGGACTTATCAGGAGGTCGTAACAACTCTAGATACTTTCCATGGTCGGAAAAGTATGCAGTGTTGCAGTGTTGTGAAAAGCATGAAGCGATACAGAGACACCCAAGATGGCGGACTCAAAGTGAGGCTCTGACTTCAGTGACGTCAATGAAAACCCCCCATTGAGAGATATTCTTTGTATAATGAACAGCAAATAATACGCTACCGGCTCAATCATGCAGGGATCCACCCCTTAAATAGTTGAGTAAATGAGCACATAAACTTCTAAAACAATCGTACAATTATTAATATAGAGATAAGATTAACTTTATCATCCACCTAGGGTGAAATTAAATAGTTTCAGTGGCAGGACAGATTAAATGTGCACCTCTAGTAAGATAATATTAGCAAGCATACATAAATAGAAACAATAATAAATAACCATTAATAAAAAATGAACAAAATTACAAACAATATTGTACAGAATTATTTTAATATTCCATTCATTTATTCATTTCTATACTGCTTATTTCATGGTGGGTCACGGGGGCGCTGGTGCCTATCTCCAGCAGTCTATGGGCGAGAGGCAGTGTACACCCTGGACAAATCGCCAATCCAACGCAGAGCACCACAGAGACATACATGACAGACAACCATGCACTCATTCACACCTAAGGGCAATTTAGAGAGACCAGTTAACCTAACAGTCATGTTGTTGGACTGTGGGAGGAAGCTGGAGTACCTGGTGAGAATCCACGCGTGCATGCGGACAACATGCAAACTCCATGCAGAGAGACCCCCGGCCGTAAGTCAAACCCAGGAGCTTCTTGTTGCAAAGCAACAATGCTACCAACTGCGTTACCATGCAGCAGAATAATTTAAATACTTACAGACGGTAAATGCTATCAACACATAAATGTGGAAAACAACGGAAAAACTTGAATTAATATATACAAACTCTGCATCTTTTAGATTATGTGGACATTTTAAATACGAAAGCCTCTGCACATACTCTTCAGTCATTAGATTCTGCTTATCACATATCACTAAGGTTTATAACTGAATGTAAACAATGTAAATGTTAAAAATGTCTTTCTGTCTGTCCAGTTCTATTGTGGCTATTTATGGGCATTATTTCAGGTTTGACCTGAAATAATGCCCATAAATAGTGGTAAATGCCCACTTCACCATACAAACCTAAAAGAAAATGCTTTTTTAGCCGAATACAAATCTGACAGTCACCATTACTAATTTCACAAACAAAATGAATTGCAACTGGCTTAAAGTGTTCTTGTAAAAATGCAAAGCATGAATTTCAGTTCACTTTGAAAATGAGGTTCACTATTTGCTTTGTAGGCTTTGAAGTTAAAGGCAAAGACACATTAACAACTGGCTTTGTCAGGTAGTTCCTATCCACCTTTAATGTTTTTACCTGGTCTATGGTTGGTGACCTTTGTTGGAAACAGCATTTTCTTGATCTTTTTTTCTGCTCATGATGATGACTAAATGCAAAAATGGTGTCTATCTGGGATTAATGTTTCAGTCAGAAAAATGTCACATACAAGTATTAAAGACATGCAATTTCCATTTTCCAGAGGCTTTAATAAGTACTGCTTAGACCTTTTGCTGTAGTGCTATTGAGGCTTGTGCAACACTAATCGATGGAATGTATGTGCTAATTCTGCACTGTTGCTTCAGGTTCATTATAGAGATGAATGAAACACAGTACTCGAATGAACTCTAGGTTTGCCTATTAAGTGATAACAAGCCAAAGAAATACATTATACCAAGATATCAGCCACCATTGATGTCTTCTATCTTACCCTGTGAGTTGTCGTCTTTGCTTCAGTCTACTTTAAAAGTAACTGTTTTGTCTTAGACTGATAGTTACTCATTTCCTATCTTTACAAATATAAAACCTGTTTGTGGTGTTGTCATACTTAGAAAATATATACAAGTTACCAAATTACCTTGGTTTTATTTGTATCCAGTTCATTGCAAAGTCATCTTAAAGTTGTTTACAGAAAGGTAAATCTGTCCAAATCAATTCAATTGTAATTAAAGTGTCAGATGCACTTCCAATGCAATTTAAGCCAATTCACTACATTCTTGTTTAATCCAGTTATTACCCAATCCAGTATAATAAGTACATTGATTTTTATTGAATAATAAGTTAAACTATAAGGTAAAAATGTGAGTGTCTGTTGCTGGTTTAAACCCCTGCTCCGTCCGCCTCAGTTGTTGTGTCCTTGGGCAAGACACTTCACATGCCTTGCCTGCTGATGGTGGTCAGAGGGCCCTGTGGCACAGATTGTATGGCAGCCTCGCTTCTGTCAGTCTGTCCCAGGGCAGCTGTGGCTACAATGTAGCTCACTACTGTTAATGTGTGAATGGGTGGATGACTGATTGTAGTGTAAAGCGATTGGAGTCCTCTGACTCCTAAGTAAGCTTACATATGCATGATGCACAATATTTCTTGAAGGTTTTTTACAATTTGAGCCAACACAAACACCTACACTACTAAACAAATGAGCACACAAAATTAAAAGACTTTACTCGCAATTCAGTTTTCAGTGTAGATATTTGCTTTGCACAAGCAGTTGAGAGATCCTTCTTTTATACGCTAAATCAGCATATTTCATGCATTGAATGAGCACAGCTGAAAGTATTGTAACAGAATCTCTGTAAATCCCATCATAGTTCATATTTTTCCTTGGGCCTCAAGTTCGCTTCCATGCACTTTTCAGGCTGCTACCATAATACAAACTGTAAGTCAAGATCAAAAGAAGAACCACCAGACCAAATTTTTCTACGACAATTTGTAAAGCTGCTGTTTAAGATACCCCGCTATGATTGCACTTACCTATACTTAATTGATTTTGTTTTTGATATATATATATTTTTCACACTTAATGGATAACTGGGGGAAGTATTTAGCAAATCATTTTTGATTAGTTTTTCATATTTAGAGGCTAGCATTTTCAATTAGATCAAGGAAAAAGATCAAAGAACAATCAGCTTAAAGTAGGATTTATTTAACGTGATATTAGAAACAAAAAACAACATTTTTTTTTTTTTTTATAGCAGGTATTAAGTAAATGTGACTCAATGGTTATAAATATGTTCTTGTTGGAGAAAGCTAACATCATTACCTTGTATATTTACATATACCTTGTATACAGTTATTGAACAATTCCTAAACAATAGTAAAAAAAAATCTGAAGATTTTGAATTCAATTTGCTGTCTATATGCACAACAGCTGGTCTTCCAATTATAACAGCCTGACTCTGAAATTGTGGCACCAAATCATCTAAGAAGTTTTTAGTAAAATAATCTTGGGCTCCATTGTGTAGAAACCAATGGGAATAAAACTGTCCACTTGCACCCAATCCAGTAAAGCACAATGACGCCAAATGTGCTAATATGCACAAATCTTTAAAAGCAATATCAAGCATCGTGTGCAAAAGTAAGTGTTGATTCTAGTCTGACTGCCTACTTTTAAACAGACCTCGAACAGGTGGCAGTGTTGGCAGGCAGTAGTTTAAACAGAGAGTCAGAGTTGGATGTACCCTTTCAAAGTCATGGGAACGACTTCCCTCATCATTTTAAACAGGGGTTATTAACACGCAATATGACTTTTGACTTTTTTTGCATTATTGTTCTTTTTAAAGAACATTGAAGGAGACAATGTTAAAAAAAATGTGGGTCACACAATATCAGATGGTGTGTGTGTTGCCAGGTCACAATGATGCATATTAGCAAATTATAAGTACTAATGGAGTGGATCGATGAGACACATTAGACAGTTGGTTTGTGTACCTCAATGCTAAATATCTTAACTACTTTTGTTGAATATTTATTCTTACTTATTCCTATCTGTAGTCATATGGTTTTATAACTTTTTCCCTACCACATAATCCATATAACATATTGTTTCCTGATAAATCATGTTTCTATTACTATAAAACATTAGTGCAAATGTTAAAAGCAGCAAGCTTCTATTTTTCCCACTGTTAAGCCAAACCTTAACTTATGCCTTTTTTCCCTCACTCCATTTCCCATCTTCTGCCCTCCCACCTTCTCAAGATTCGAAGCAACGGAGATAAACAAGAGAAAATGAGAGAGAACATTGGATGTTGCCATGGTAATGCTTAGCAGTCAATAGTCCTATATGTTCTTTTTTATTCCAATCCTTCTGAAAATTGATTAACTTGATGAGTGCCTAAACTGAATATTTTGAACCCCCAGTCCTTTTTTCCCATTAGTTGCCTGCTCTGTTTCATCAGTTTCATTCTAATAATTAATATGAATACACTAAAATAAATCTCTTTTGGCACCAGGTTTATTGTAGTAGGGTGGGTGACAGTAATGACAGAAATGGTAGAAAAAGCCCTTTGATACAAAGTAAAATTTTTTGGATATAAATGGATTTTGTCACAAGGTATCTGCTTTTCTGATGAAATTTTACTGGTTTCATTTTTCCAGTGAATGGAAAGCTTTTTTTTGATCTAAAGAACAATCGATATAGAGTAATCACTGACATTCGAAGGTACTGAGTAAATACAAAATATAGATTCCATTTATGAAAAATGATTGTTCGCCTTGTTGAATCTTTATTTAATTATGGTTAACAACAAAAGCAGAATTTAAATTTTAGTCAGACCCAGGCCTGATTAAAACCAGACGTACAATCAAGAAGTGACTTGAACTCTGATCTGGATGGGGTAAAACATTTTGAAAGTAGCACATCACGGCCGATCTAAAGAAATTCAAAAACAGAACCAGTATCTGTTTATAAGGTTAAGGTTTATAAAGCCATTTAATGCTTTGGGATTCAGCAAATCACAGTAGCATTTATCCACAAATGAAGAATACATTGAACATCTTATTGAGAGTCAAACATGATGCTTTAGTACCTGGACGAATTGCCGTAATTGATAGAACCATAAATTCTTCTTTCTAAAAAAGTCCTGTAGGAGAGTATCAGTTTTTGACCTTAAACTGAAGCACAGTTGGGTTTATTTGTGCTAAAACAAATACTTCAGCAGGTGAGGCATGGTAAGGTGTATTCATCACTTCCTGTTTTCACTGTTGCACTCGGTGGATTGTTTGGTGTGTGAAGGCTCTCTCGATTGATCTGATTTCTCTTTACTGTGATATCTCTGACTTGTTCTAATACATAAGCAAGTTAAAACACATGTTTTCTGTTGCTGTATTTAACGTTTGGAGACCCTCGCATGCTGTCATTCAACCGCTGGCTGTCTAGGTGGTGTCCAGAAAAAGGTGTGGATTACATTGATAATTGGCAAATATTTTGGGGAAAACCTGGTCTGATCTGGAAAGACAGCATCCACCCCACTTTGGATGGAGCAGCTCTTCTTTCTAGGAATCTGGCTGAATTTATTATTTCTCCAAAACTCTGACAACCCAGGGTTCAGACCAGGAAGCAGGGTCGTAGTTTAACACTCCTCTCTGCAGCTTCTGTACTGCTACCCACCCATTACCCTATTAAGACTGTGTCTCGCACAAGACCAAAATTGAATAGATTAAAAAATAATCTAAAAGGAGTAAATCATGAAAATCTCATAAAAATAAGAACAACTCATACTGAAAAGAAAAATAAAACAATTAAATGTGGCTTACTGTACATAAAATCTCTCTCTTCTAAGACTTTGCTAGTTAATAATTTGATTTGTGACAATCAGATTGATTTATTTTGTCTCACAGAAACCTGGCTGCAGCAAGAAGATTATGTTACTATAAATGAGTCAACTCCTACTAATTATTTAAATTTTCACATACCTCAAAATACTGGAGGGTTAGGATTAGGGTTAGAGAAGGAGTGGCAAGCATCTTTCAGTCTGATTTACTGATAAGTCCCAGACCAATTAATAGCTACAGCTCTTTTGAATAGTTAATACTTAGTTTTCCTTATCCAAACTGCAAAGCAATAAAACCACTTCTGTTTGTTGTTTTGTACTGTCCACAAGGCACTTACTCTCAATTTTTAGATCAGTTTCAGGCTTTTTATTTTATTTAGTCTTAAATACAGATAAGATTATTATAGTGGGTATTTTAACATTCATGTTGACACTGAAAGTGAAAGTGAAATATAGCCTTTAATGCTATCTTAGACTCAATTGGCTTTGCTCAAAACATTAGCAAACTTAACCACCTTTGTCTTCATTCTCTGGACCTTGTGCTGACATGTGGCATTGAGTGTAAAGACATAACAATATTTCCTCATAATCCTGTCCTGTTTGATCATTTTTTAATAACCTTTGAGTTTAATTTAACCAAGTACTCCACACCTGAAAGAAAATTTCATTATAGTAGATCATTATCAGACAATACTGTATCAACATTTAAAGATTCTGTTTCTGTTTCTTCCCCTTCACAAATTGATTCTGTTGTTCATAGTGTTGCTTCCTCATTCCGTGGTGCATTAGAAAATGCAGCCCCCTTGAAAAAGAAGGTGTATTCGAAGGAGAATGGCTCCCTGGTTTAATTCAGAGCTGCGTACTTTAAAGCACAATGTTAGAAAATTGGAGAGAAAATGGGGCTCTACACACATAGAGGATTCATACTTAATCTGGAAAAAATAGTCTACTGTTGTCTACTGACTTTCTCCAAGCTAGAACAGCTTATTTCTCATAAGCTAAAAGAAGAGAACCAGAATAATCCTAGTTTTTTTTTAGTTAGTTAGTTTAGTTACTAAACTTACACAGAGTCATAGCTCTGTTGAGCCATCCATTCCCTTAGCTCTCAGCAGTCATGAATTTATGGGATTCTTTTAAATAAAATTGATTCTATTCTATTCAATTCAATTCGGTTTATTTATATAGCGCCAATTCACAACACATGTTGTCTCAAGGCATTTCACAACAGTCAGGTACATATATTCCCATTAATACTAACAATTGAACAGTGCAGTCGGAGTTAGCTTTTTATTCAAATTGGACAAAAAGTTTTTCTATCTAAGGAAACCCAGCAGATCGCATCCAGTCAGTGACTTGCAGCCTTCCCTCCTCCTGGATGAGCATGTAGAGACAGTGGACAGTCACTGGCGTTGACTTTGCAGCAATCCCTCATACTGAGCATGCATGTAGCGACAGCAGAGAGGAAAAGCTCCCTTTTAACAGTAAGAAACCTCCAGTAGAACCAGGCTCAGTATGAGCAGCAAACTGCCACAGCAGACTGGGGGTTTGAGAGAACAGAGCAGAGACACAAAAAGAACACAGAAGCACTGATCCAGGAGTACTTTCTATGGGAAGGAAAAGTAAATGTTAATGGATGTAGCTCCTTTAGTCATTTCACCTAGA
>JAHUTJ010041256.1:0-41703 GCA_036250325.1 Characodon lateralis | reverse complement strand
CATAAAATGACCTTATAGCAGAAAATCGAAAGAAGTTGCTGTTTAAGTGAAATGAGAAAAAGTGCAATGATGATATGAACAAGGCTTGTTTTAATTCTTTTTACTTTTATTACATTTTGTTTTCTTTCTTTTATTATACTGTTTTACTCTGCCATGATTGGTGGTCGCCTAGGGGCGGAGGGACCGTGTGAGTGTTTCCCACAATATAAAGTTGTTTTCCGTCCTGTGGGTTTGTGCTCACACAGTGTTTTCTTTTACATGTAGTTACACATGACTTATTTGTGATAAAAAGGGGGGACTGTTAGGTTTCTTTAAAAACTTTTGTATTGTTTATCACTCATGTCTGCTCTAAGTGCTTTCTTCCACCACATGCCATAGACAAAGAGATAAGAGAGAAGGGTGAGTTATGCTTTTTCTAGGGACTGGCACCGAAACCCTCACTCCTTTCTCTCCGCTTAAAATCAAGACACATGAACCCTAACCTCTCTGAATGTTTGTTGAACTATGTGTGAACCAGCATATATAAATAAAGAGGCAGGGGGGCTAATACTTCGTAGTCTGTATTGCACACCTACCCTTGCCACAAGTAAAAACTGACTCTGTGTCGTTCCTTGCCTCTGAGTTGACTAAATAAATACCTAACACCCATTGTTTCTCTTTGTATCAATTCACTTGTTTTGATTTAGTGAGACAAAAAATGTGGCATCATGATTTCAGAAAATAGTTTGGCATTTGAGCAGTGAGACAATAATGATTTCTCAAAATGTTTTTTGGAGTGATGTGCGGTCTGTTTTGTACCACCTCTTCTTGCCAGTAATATATTCAAATAAACTGTAAGGTTCTAATTACTCTTACTAGTTAGCAAAAATAAAAATTAAAGCTATCACTGCTTGAGGGTCCAGATCCTGGTGTTTTTCAAAACTATAAAAGCCATGCGTCATTAAAGCTCTGAACTGTTTAAACGTTTTTAACAAGATTGATTTAGATGTATTTTAAAACAGAAAAACAACAACAAAAAACCCCAGAAAAACGAAGCAGTGTAGAAAGTCTGGTGATTTCTTAAGGCAGTAGTGAAAGAGGTACATGTAATTTCAACTAAACAGAAATTTAACAATATGTTTTTTAATAGACAAGTTTGAATACAAGTTAACTCTGAAAGAGAGTAAGGTGAAGCAACACACTAAAACTCTAGAGGGTAAAGGTTCCCAAGCAACAACCGCTCATTGTATTGCTCTGGATAATCAACAGATCTCTGAATAAAGATTGATGTTGTTTTTATTTCAGCTGCTGGGGCCACAGTTCATCCTCCCCTTTTGACGTTACATGGCCAACAGAGTGCTATCTGAGCTGTATAGAAAAGTTTGACATGAACCTGGGGGTGCATTATCTGATGCAACTTCTATTGGCTTTAATGCAGATGTTTTGAGATTTAGAGGTTTGTCTGCTTAGCTTCAAAATGGATTGACTCCCCCTGATTTATTAAGGGCTATGCTGTGTGCCTAGATGCTGTGTGGATATCTCATTGCAGAGAATGTAAGAGAGCACTGAAAATGCCTGGCAGAAAAAAGACTACTGGTTTCAAAGAGGAAGGAAGTTGGTGTTTTTTTTTAACACTTCAAACTTCTCTAGAATGAGGTGTCAGTAATTTACATTTTACTGACTTGAATAGGTTTACTGTTCTTAAGGTATATATTGCACAACTCAGTGCTCTAAAAAAATCCAGGTATCAAATGGAAACTCAAATGCCAAATTGTAACACCATTCTGGCACATTGTACAGAGAAGCTTTTATTTACCTGTTCCTTTTTATTAAGCTGCTAAACTTCACAGGCCTGTGTACTGCACATACGCTCATTCCTACTTTACTTTACTTCACAGTTAATCTTGTTGGATGTGGTTCGTCCATCTTGGTGGTATGCTGACATTACCCTGGATACCGTGGCTCTTGATACATCACAAAGACTTGCTGTCTTGGTCACAGATGCGCCAGCAAGACTTGCGCCAACAATTTGTCCTCTTTTGAACTCTGGTATGTCACCCATAATGTTGTGTGCATTTCAATATTTTGAGCAAAACTGTGCTCTTACCCTGCTAATTGAACCTTCACACTCTGCTCCTATTGGTGCAATGTGCAATCAATGAAGATGGCTACCAGGCTGGTCCAATTTAGCCATGAAACCTCCCACACTAAAATGACAGGTGTTTCAGTTTCATTGTCCAACCCTTTGAACTAACTTAGGCAATAATTGGTATATCTTCGAACAACCATTCACAATGCAAGATCAGATAAAATATTATTTTAATAAAATAATTTAAAGAATGATTTGCTGAAGAAAACCAACCTTCTAGATGACCAATTCTCAACGGTGTTTAATTAGCTGCCTTTATTTATTAAGGTAGTATTTAAAGAAATATTATTAAGGAAATATTAAAATAATATTTAAGGAACTATTATTTTGAATAAGAATCAAACCTTTTGAATAAATGGGTCTTAATGGTGTTTAATTAGTTATCATGTTTAGTAAAATAATATTTAGGGAAATATTACTTCCTAGATTGGAAACTAACAACCTGTGTGGGTAAATGATCTTCAGCAGAATCATAAAGTGGGCAAGCACGTGTTCTTAACCGTTAGCGGTTGGAGCTAACAAAAGCTGATGACAAGCTAATAGCTTGACATCAGAATCAAACACATACCTTAAAATAAAACGGTTGAAATGCAAAGGGGGAACCGCACGTTATGGTCAATATTCTGTGTTTAAAAACCACCCTTTAATTAAAGTTTGTCTTAACTTTAAAAGGCGTTGAGGAAATCATCCATGTGTGGGTAAATAAAGGATTAGCTTGCAGTTAGCTGTGGAAATGGGCTTTTAGTTGGCATGGCTGACAAAGGCACGTTCGGCTCCAAGAGTGGGCGCGATGCAGCGGGGTAGCTCTTGCTACCTGCACGTGCACACAGGAATGCATACATTGATGCATTGCTGGCCTTCTTTTCCAGGCCGTGGGGAAATCAGCTTCGATTAGGGCTGCTTCTGGGGGCCTCAGAAAAAAATTCAAGTCAAGCTTGTCTTATTACACCCTTTATTTGAATGAATGCCGGACACTGGAACATCAAATCATTACTTAACTTTGTTACTTGTGATCGTAGTCACTCTGGATCCAAGTTGAAGAGTTATGTCTGCTTGCCAACAGAAGACATTAGCGTGCTGTCTTTTTCTTCCAGTTCCGCTGGGTAATTGTGTGGAAGAGGTCTGTTTATCGAAACGTGGGGTTTTTATTCAAACAGTGATGTCACAGGAAGTCCGCTGTCCTTCTGTTCCTGGGCTGAGTTAGGAGTATATAACTATAATTTTCCCTGCCTTGCAGATCTGAGTCTGTGGACACAATTTTGGATTCTTGAGTTCCTGTTTTGTTCGTGTCATACACAGACAAGCATCTGAACCCAAGGCCCAATCATCCAGCTGTGAGTCTCCATTCCACTTCAACCTCCAGCCCAGTTGCTCTAGAGCTAGAGAAAGACAAGACGTTTCAGCTCATAATGTTGGTGGAGCATTTCAGAAGCCATGTTTATTCTGTGAAAAACAGCATACGCTAGCAGACTGCAATAAGATCAGAAGTCAGCCACACAAGGAGAAGCTGGACTATCTGAAAGGAAAAGGACTATTTTTTGCTTGTTTGACACAAGGACATTTAAGTAAAGATTGCAAAAAACGAGCTTTGTGTGAGCTGTGACTCAACAGACATCCAACTATGCTTCATGTGTCACAGGAAAATGACAATAAGCAAGTAAATAGTAGTCAAAGCATCAATGATGGCAACCCCACCAGTGAGTCATCACATGTGTCAGGAGGATCTTGTGGTGCTATTAGGGCTGGGAAAGACACTTGTGTCCGGTCAATTGTGCCTGTTTGTGTTAAGCTCAAGAAAGGCAACAAGCTCAAAGAGACTTATACATTTATGGATAATGGAAGTCAAGCAACTTTCTGCTCGGAGAAGTTAATGAGACAGCTTGGTGTAGAGGGGCAGAAAACTCAGATTTTACTTCATACAATGGGTCAAGAGAAATTAGTACCAAGCTATCATGTCTCAGGACTAGAAGTGTGTGGGTTGAAAGAGAGTGTTTATATTGACCTTTCTGATGTTTATACCCACTCTGACATTGCAGTGTCCAAAGACAGCATTCCATTACTGGAAGATTTGGAAAGATGGCAACATCTGCATGGAATCGAGCTTCCTCACATAAATGCAGATTTTGGGCTTTTGATAGGCTGTGATGTCTACAAAGCTATGGAGCCATGGGAAGTCATTCAGAGTGAAGATGGTGGTCCATATGCATTGAGAACCATATTGGGATGGGTTGTTACTGGTCCTCTCTGAGAAAATGTCTGCACAAGTTCACCAGGTGATACAGTAAGTGCTTCTGTGAATTGCATCTCGATTGTTACTGTTGAGGACTTGCTGATGCAGCAGTTCAATCATGACCTCCCAGAGAAGGCTAGTGAGGAAAAGTATGAAATGTCAAGAGAAGATGTTCAGTTCATGGAGTCTGTTAATAAAACAGTGGAAAATATTGATGGGCATTATTCTGTTGGCCTCCTTCTAAGAAACACAGCCACTCAGTTTCTGAACAATAGGAGCTTGGTTGCCCAAAGAGCAGAAAACTTGAAAAAGAAACTTCTCAAGAGTGATGATTTTTATAGAGAGTACACGAGTTTCATGTCTGATTTAGTGAGTAAAGGCTACGCAGTTAAGCTGGAAAATGAACGTTCTGCTTCTGAAAACAAAAGGTTTGGTACATACCCTTACATGGAGTATACCATCCACAGAAGAAGAAGCTCAGAGCAGTGTTTGTCCATGCAGCGTCATATCAAGGTGTATCACTGAACAGGGAATTGTTGCAAGGCCCAGATTTAGCAAATTCCATTACTGGAGTCTTGACACGCTTCAGACATGATTATGTTGCCCTAAGGCCAGATATAGAGGCTATGTGTCACCAAGTAAGAGTGCCGACTGATGACAGTGATTTGCTGCAGTTCCTTTGGTGGCCAGAAGGAGACCTGACTGAACCTCTACAAGACTACAAAATGGTGGCACATTTGTTTGGGGCCACATCCTCCCCCAGCTGTGCCAATTTTGCCCTGAAGAAAGCAGCTAAAGATGCTGGAGACAAAGTGGCACCAGCTGCAGTTCATTCAGTTATATATAATTTTTATGTTGATGATTGCCTGCTGTCTGTGTCAGATGAAGGCCAAGCCTGTGACATCTTTGGAGATTTAACAGCCATCTCTGAAAGTGGATGATTCTATCTAACAAAATGGATGAGTAATAGCAGATCTGTCCTCAGTTCAATTCCTGAAATGGAAATAGCGAAAGAAGTTAAATAGTTGGATCTCAGCCATGATGTGTTACCTGATGAGAGGGTTCTAGGAGTTAACTGGTGTGCTGAACTGGATGTGTTGAAGATCAGGATCAACACAAGACACATGCCTCAGATGAGACGTGGTGTCCTCTCGTTTGTCAGCGCCATATATGACCCCTTGGGTCTTCTCTCCCCTGTCATACTTCCAGCCAGAATCATTTTGCAAGAGTTATGTGGCAAGAGATGTTCCTGGGATCAGGACATTCCTCCTGAAATGGCACAAAGGATGCAAAAATGGATTTGGATCTTAAGAAGCTTCATTGTTTTACAGCGAGGAGATGCCTGAAATCAGCGGGTTTTGGAAAATTCCTGTCTGCACAATTGCATCACTTCGCAGAAGCAAGCGAAAAGGAATATGAAGCCGTGACCTATCTTCGTATAGTGAACAGCAGTGGAATAATACACTGCCCTTTCATTATTGGTAAACCCAGAGTTTCACCACTGAAGCAAATAACTATTCCAAGATTGGAGTTGACAGCAGCTGCTGTTGCAGTGAAAATGGACAAGTTTATGAAAAAGGAGCTGCAGATGCCACTGGAGGAGTCAATGTTTTGGGCAGACAGTACTAATGTGCTGAAGTACGTTTCCAGTGAGAGCATCAGGTTTAAGCAGTTTGTGCCAAACAGAGTATCGCTTATCACAGACAACTCAGAGCCAAGTCAATGGATGTATGTTAGCTCAGATTTGAATCCAGCTGATTATACGTCAAGAGGAGTGAATGCAGATGAATTCCTAAAGTGTCACAACTGGATTGCTGGACTCGAGTTTCTGGCAAAGAACAAAGAACACTGGCCAGTCATACCGGATATGAAACAAACCTTGAAAGGCGATGTGGGAGTTAAAACTACAATCTGTATGAGTGTTATAGAGGTAAATAAAGATCTTTACATCAAGTTCATTAGTCATTACTCAGAGTGGTTTAGTTTGAAAAAGGCAGTTTCTTGGATGTTGAAGTTTAAGCAGCTGCTCCATCACCTGAGTCAACATGGCAAGTTTCTGATGTCGCAAACAAAGGATTTTTCGAAACCAGAGAAGAAAGCTGAAATGGTTGGAAATTAAATGCAGTTGTTCAGATCAAAAGTCAAGGGATCATTACTAACTGCTGTTGATGTTGAGGAAGGAGAAACTGTGATCATCAAGCTTTGTAAAATTCAAGGTTTCAGGGATGAGCTTACAAGTTTTCAGAGAGGTGACAAGCTGAAAGGAAGCAGTCATATTCTTAAATTGAATCCTATTCTCCAAGATGGGATTTTAAGAGTTGCAGGAAGATTGCACCAGTCTGTGCTGCCTGCAGATGCTCAACACCTGTGATTCTTCCTAGAAATCACCATGTTTCCACATTCGTTGTCAGACACATACATCAAGAGTGACACAGTGGACAAAACTATACATTGTCAAGACTGAGAGAAAGGTTTTGGATTCCACAAGCTGATTCAGTTTTCAGAAAAATACAGTCTAAATGTGTGGTGTGCAAAAGAATCTCAGCAAAACCTGGAGAGCAAAGAATGGCTAACTTGCCACCAGATCGGTTGACATCTGACAAGCCTCCGTTTACAAATGTAGGCATAGACTATTTTGGACCATTTGATGTGAATTGTGGACGGAGTACAGTCAAGCAGTATGGTGTGTTATTCACATGTCTGTCTCTTAGAGCCATACACATAGAAGTTGCTCATTCACTTGAGACGGACTCATGTATAAATGCATTTAGAAGAGTTGTTGCATGGAAAGGCCAGGTGTCTGTCATGAGGTCAGACAATGGGACACACTTGGTGGGAGCTGAGAGAGAGATGAGAGGAGCAATGAAAGATTGGAATTACTCAAAAATCTCAGATGTGCTTCTGGAGAAGAATATAACTTGGATTTTTAATCCACCAGCAGGGTCGCATTTTGGGGGCGTCTGGGAAAGAATGATCCATTCTGTGCAAAGAGTTCTCCATCAAGTTTTGAAGCAGCAGTTTCTTGATGACGAGCACCTTCAGACTTTGTTTTGTGAAGTGGAAGCCATTGTTAACGGAAGACCAATAACAAGAGTGTCAACTGACCAGAATGATGTAGAAGCACTAACTCCAAACCACTTGCTTCTTCTGAAGTCACAACCAGTTCTGCCTCCTGGATTGTTCCAGAAGGAGGATTTGTATATGAAACGGAGATGGAAACAAGTGCAGTACCTTTCTGACATCTTTTGGAAGCGTTTGACAAAAGAACATTTGCCCCTTCTACAAGAGAGACAGACATGGACAGTGATGAGACAGAATCTGAAACCAGGAGATGTTGTTCTCATAGTGGATGAAACATCGCCAAGAAGCTCTTGGTTGATGGGAAAAGTTGAAAAGACTGTTTCGGATTCACATGGACTTGTTAGATGTGTGTTTGTCAAAACTAAAAGCAGTGGCTTAGAAAGACCTGTGGATAAGTTATGTTTATTGTTAGAAATTGATGTTTTCAGTATATTAGATTAAGAAACATACAATGTTATGTGGGGTTTCAACTGAGTTGTAAATTATGCTTTCTTAGTTGGTAATTGTTATTTCCTGTTAAGAACAATTAGGGGCTGGAATGTAAGCTTTATTTATATCAAGATGTAATTAAGGTTTGTTATTCTAAGATTAATACATGTTTGTGTTTATGTTTAGTTTATTAGATAAGTTGTATTTGAGATATTTTGTCAATTCTGGGCTTCCGTGTTTTTATACAGGAAGTTATCTCATGTTAAGGAATGGAAATAAAGAAAACGGCAGCTACGACTGAGCCATACAGTTGTTTTACAGTTGGTGACAAAAAATAGAGAAAAGCCATCTCAACGCATTAATCAGTGTCCTCTCTTTATTTCATAAATGAAGATATGTAGAAGAAATATGAACAACGAAAGAAAAGTAACAGTTTTGATCCTACAAGCCAATTTCCTATTGAGAACTTTGGACATGATGAACATTTAATATTGAATTTTAGTGATTACTTTGACATTGTTCTCATATAAACAAAAAAAAGTAGTTTGACTCTCTCATGCATCTAATCCAGCTACACATGGCAAAATGGTACAAAAAGAGTTTGGAATTTGAGGAAAACATCACTTTATGTGAGACAAGTAGTGTTTAGGGAGAAGTTCTGTCATCATTGGAGATGAAGACAGTCAAAATACAAAGGTTGTGCAACATTTCAAAGGATGTAAAAAGTCCCAGTAACTGAAATGTGTAAAGCTGCCACTACTGTACATCAACTTGAGAGGCTCAAAAGCAGTTATTGTACATTGAGGTGTGAAATAATTGTTTTTACAGTGGGTGTTAAAATAGCTGTTAAATGACACTGTTATGAAGGACATCTGTGAGAAGCACATTTCATATGACACCAACTCTAAATTAATGCTATAATGTAAGATGAATCCTGTAAATACATAGGCAGAACTTGCCATCTCCAATCAAAGTCCTTCCTCCTTGTCTGCACCAACTATTTTCTATTTAAACTACTTTTTAAAAAACATTTTTCTTTTATTTCTTTTTTGTTAAACCCAAGCTGAACAGTATGAGTAAATATCATATATGAAGTTATTTGGAGTTGGCGTTTCTGTGTTCCACTGCATGTTTTTTCTCAGATGGCAGGGGAGTTGAAATAACGGCAACAGCAATCTTGTAGACTTGCAAGCAACCAGCAATAGATGTTAGTGAATGTTTGTTGGTTGATGCCTCAGCTAACTTTGCTAACATCGCCAGTATTAAGGTCATGACTAAACACTATGAAGCAATAAAGAGGAACTTGAGCTCTACTCAAAGTTTCAGCGAAGAATTTAGTGAGCATATCACAGAGGTCATTGGTTGAAATAAAATGGGAGCTGTGCTTTTCCAAGGGGATTCAGACTCTGCAGTCTTTAACAATTGGTTAAGACTGCTCGCCGATAAACCGCTCTTTGTCTGACTCGTCACCCACAGCCTGTTTGCCATGGGAGACCCTACCAGGGGCATTTAAGCCCTGATCAACATAGCCTCTAGGATAATTCAAGCAATTAAACCCCTCCACCACGTTAAGGTTCAAGGAGGTGGCAGTTCATATGATATCTTGAAATACGGTGCGGACTGGGTAAAGTTTTATATTTGCTGCGGTTTTCAAAGCCTTATATGAAACTAGTCCTTGGGGCTGCTGTTCAGTGTGTGTGTGGAAGAAATGCTTATTTTTTCTTCTGCTTCATGAATATAAAAAACGTTGTCTTTTATATCACCCAGTATAATGAAACAATTACAAGATCATGTTCTTGACTTGCATGGTAGAATTTACGCTGAATGACCTTCTTGATGCAGCCCTCTGCAATTATCTGGGCTTTGGACAGGCAAATATAGTCTCACCACCATTTTTGCTCATGCTCCTTTTATCGCACGACACACCTGACACTTTCATTTATCCGTTCCAACTTGCTTACAAATATACAATATTTATAATATTTACTCATTTATTATTATGAACACAAATTTCTATCCATTATAACAAAGGTATATGTGATAAAGTGGATGGAAAAAATACATGGATTTCATTTTTTTTTTTACAATTAAAAATCTAAAAGGTGTGGCATATATTCATATTCAGCCTCCTGGAACAAAACTTTGTGGGACCAGTTTTTAATACAATCTACAAACCTGTACGGGAATTTCTCTATCAGCTTTGAACATTGAGAGACTAGAATTTATTCCACAATTTTCTTTGCTTAAGATCAGGCAGACTAGAGGCAAAGTGTGTTTTACATCTTGCCACTGATTCTCACTTATACTTAGGTCTGGATCTTGACCTTGACATGATGTGTCAGTGTTAGGGTTTTGAGTTTGTGTTTTGTTTATTTCCTTCTCAGTCAGTGTTGTGTTTTTGTTTACTTTTCTCAGCCAGGTGTTTTCTTTTCATCCAAGTCATTAGATGACTTCTGTTAGTTCTTACTCCCTAGATTCTTGTTTCATGTGTTTGTTTGTATTTTCCTATAGGCTTGTTTTTTCCCTTGGTTTTATTATTTAGTCTAGTTTCATTCTACATTTCTACATTTCCCCTCAGTTCTCTACAGCCTGTTCCACACCTGTTCCATCTTTCCTCTGATTACTTGCCTCCCTGTTTGTTGGCTTTCATTGTTCCCTGCTGGTTCCTACTGTTTTCTCCCCTGTCGCTACCTGGCTCTATGTCTTTGTTTTGGCTCACCCATGTAAGTCATTGTTGTTATTATTATTATTATTATTATTAAAGAAGAAACCTTTCAAGTCTTCATGCTGCTCCTGAGTGCTCGTCTGCACTTTGGTCCAAACAAACGACAACATCCCATGACAGAAGGAACCAGCCTGATTAAAGACCAAGCAGACAATTGCACTTCGGAGTTGTGCCGATGGATCCAGCAGCAGGACACTGAAATTCTGCCTTCTTCCCTACAGCTGAAGGAAATGACAGAGGTTTCTGGGGGTTCCAAGCTGGTGCTGGCGCCGTTGGGATACGGACCAGGCCAGAACTGCTCCTCTCTGTCTCCTGCCTGTGCACCAGCCTCCCAAGACCGTTGAGATGGAGCGTCAGAAAGCTCTGCCGAAAATCAGATCTCCAGTCCTCGAGCGTCCGGCTGCCGCATCTGCAGTCATCTTGGAGAATCGTTCAGCTGCAGCCTCCACTGAAGGTCAGCCAAGCGCTCCAGTCTCCACAGGAGGTGAGCCAGACGCCTCAGCTCCTGCTCTAGCTTCAGCCTTCACTGAGGATTCTGTCAAAGCGCCAGCCTCTGTCTCCACTGAAGGTCAGTCAGATGCTACAGCTCCTGTCTTTCCTGGAGAGGTCTTCAGTGTTCCTGTTCCAGTCTCCGTGGGTCTACCATCCTCTGCAGATCAGCCCACGCCAGGTCTCCAGAGCTCAAGTGCTTCAACCACCTCTGCATGTCGCAGATGACGCCGCAAGCATTCCTCCTCGGCTCCAGTCACTGCAGGCGATGCCCCAGCTCTTGTCCCTCTCACTGAGGGTCTCGGTGACGCATCTGCTCCTGCTTCTGAGGGTCTTCCGGACGCCTCTGTTCCTGCCTCTAAAGGTCTTCCAAATGCCTCTGCTCCTGCCTCTGAGGGTCTTCAGGATGCCTCAGGTCCTGCTCACTCCACTAAGGGTCAGCCGGGCGATAACTCAGCACCTGAAGGTCAGCCAGCTACCTCACCTCCTGTCTCCACTGTGGGCCAGCGCGATGCTTCAGCTCCTTGCTCCTCTGAAGGTCGGCGCGACGATTCAGCTCCTGGCTCCACTGAAGGTCAGCTAAAGGTTCCAGTTTTTGCAGCCTCAGACCAGCCACCTCCACTGATGCTGGTTTTTGATAAGCCACCTCCACTGCTCCCGGTTTCTGATCAGCCACCTCCTCCTCCATCATCATCATCACCTTCTCCTTCAGTCTCCACTGAGGGTTCTGCCGGTACGTCAACTCCTGTCTCTGCTGAAAGTCAGCCAGACACATCAGCCCCTGCTCCAGCTTTCGCTGAAGGTCAGCCAGATCCCTCAGCTGTGGGTCAGCGTGACGCCTCTGCTCCTGCCTCTGCTCCTGCCTCCGCCCCTGCCTCCGCTGTGGGTCAGCACGATGCCTCCACTCCTGCTTCTGCTGCGGGTCAGCGCGACGCCTCAGTTCCTGCCGCCGCTGTGGGTCAGCCTGACACTTCAGCTCCTGCTGATCAGTTATCACCGTCTTCATCTACACTTCTGGCTCAGTCATCATCATCATCATCTATATCTACACTCCTGGCTGAGGCATCATCCTCTTCATCATCTACACTTCTGGTTCAGATATCATCATCATCATCATCACCATTAGCCTGAAGGTTGGCCTGTTGTTCCTGTTCTGGGGAGGGGGTTCGAGGACAAACCGCCTCCAATTCCTGTTCCTGTCTCGGAGGGGTTTGAGGATAAAGAACCTCCTGTTGTTCCTGTCCTGGAGGGTTTCGAGAAGAAACCCCTTCTGCTTCCTGTTCCTGTTCTGGAGGGGTTTGAGGACAAACTGACTCCTGTTCTGGAGGACGAGCTGCCTCCGTCTTTAGAGCCTTCAGGGCTCTGTCGCAGATCTCCAGGGCTGCAGCGGTTCCTCCCCCACTCTTCGGGGCTCCAGCGGTTCCTGCACCACCTCCAGTGTTCCAGCATGGTTCCAAGTCTGTGTTTGTTCATGTTTTCGGTAGGTTTGTTTTTTCCCTTGGTTTTATTATTTAGTCTAGTTTCCTTGTTTTCGGCTCAGTTCCTCATGTCCCTGCTTTCCCTCCGCTCATTAGTTTAATTGGACACATTTCTCTCAGTTCCCTGCAGCCTGTTCCACACCTGTTCCATCTTTCTTCTGATTACTTGCCTCCTTGTTTCATTGGTTCACACTCCACCTCCCTCTGTTTATAAGCTTGTTGGTTTAAGTCATTGTTATTGTTATTAAAGAAGAAACCTTTCAACTCACCATGCTGCTCCTGAGTGTTCATCTACACTTTGGTCCGGACAAACCACAACATCCCATGACAGAAGGAACCAGCCTGATTAAGGACCAAGCAGACAATCGGAGTTGTGCCAATGGACGAGGAGGATAGAGATCTTTATGGGGAGGAGATTGAAATCCTGACTTCTCCCCTAATGCTGAAGGAAATGGAAGAGGATTTTGGGGGTTCCAAGCTGGTGCTGGTGCCGTTGGGATACGGATGGGGCCAGAACTGCTCCTCTCTGCTTCCTGCCTCTGCACCAGCCACTGCCGACCTGGCTGATGTCAGTCCAATGTAAGTCATTGTTATTGTTATTGTTAAAGAAGAAACCTTTCAACTCACCATGCTGCTCTTGAGTGTTCATCTACACTTTGGTCCAAACAAACCACAACATTCCATGACAGCCCGGGCCATTCCATATTTTTTCTAAATATTTTTTTGCGTTAGTAGTGGCCTTTACTTTTTACATTGTTTTTTGACAGTAGGCAGACAGGAAAAGGGGAGGAAAGAGAGGGGATGACATGTGGCAAATGTCGCTGGGGCCTGGACTCGAACCCGGGACTGCTGCATCAAGGTTCAAAGCCTCGGTACAAGGGCTGCCACCTTAACTCCTACACGAACAAAAGTGGTGCCCTGACTGCTCTGACCTCCACTCAAGACTCACGTCTTTTGCTGCCTCCAACAGGTTTCTGCACTGAGTAGCTTTCCCTTTCCACTCAAGAAAAAAGCCAGGATGTAAAAAAATCAGTTAATTTATCTATTCAAGGTCATTAGCATCTATCGCCAGTGTAATAACTAACTATTTAAATATTCAGATATCACAATCCTTCATTAAAACATGTATTCCTTGTATGTTGAAGAGACGTGATTGTTTTAGTATTTCTGTAGTTGTTTTTTAGGTTATCTAATAAATTACACTGACTCATCCATCCTGCGATGGACTGGCGACCTGTCCAGGGTGTACCCAGCCTCCCGCGCATAGACTGCTGGAGATAGGCACCATCTCCCCCGTGACCCACTATGGATGAAGCGGTATAGAAAATGACTGACTGATTCTTTAACAACATATTTAGTCAACAATTTAAATAATTGCATTATTTGTTTATTAGGGGGCTGCACGGTGGCACAGTTGGCAGCACTGTTGCCTTGCAGCAAGAAGGTCCTGGGTTTGACTCCAGGGGTCTTTCTGCATGGAGTTTGCATGTTCTCCCCGTGCATGTGTGGGTTCCCACCGGGTACTGTGGCTTTCACCAGCAGTCCAAAGCCATGCCTGTTAGGTTAATTGGTCTCTCTAAATTGCCCTTAGGTGTGTGAATGAGTGTGTGTGTGGTTGTTTGTGTGTTGCCCTGCGATGGACTAGCGACCTGTCCATCGTGTACCCTGACTCCCGCCCATAGACTGCTGGAGATAGGCACCAGCTTTGCCGCGACCCACAATGGAAGAAACGGTATAGAAGATGACTGAGTGACTGACTGTTTATTAGGATTATTATAGATTTTGATAACATTCTGCCATAGTTAAGGATTATTTAATTATCCATTTTTATTGGATTGCAGAAAGTAATAATTGTGTTTTTATAATGCTTGTCCAAATAATAGCAGATATTTAGACTATGAAGAACAAGGATTTCATATTACATTATATCAAACACTGTTCTCAATGTTAATTAGACAATAAAACGCTCAGAGTGAGTGACAGTTGCCCATCCAGTAAATGGTTTGTGTTGATGAAGACTCAAAGGAGAATTTTAAAAGACGGTGTTATATAATGTCCTCATTAGTCACAATGTCCTGAAACACAGAGCGTCATTTTAAATTAGATTTGTGACAGAATTCTAATTTAGAACAAATGATATTCAGCTGAAAGTCTACATTATACAATGTATTGATCTTTTTCTTCTAAATCATGGGGGACAGTGTTCTGCTATAGACTGCAAACTTTTAGGCTGAAATCAGAGGATGAAAATGAGGCGTTGTGCAACAATATGTTTGGTTTGCCTATGAGTGACCCTTAAAAAAATGCCAAAGACAGTTATTAAAAAAGTTAGTAATTTTGATCAAAGTTAACAAGTTGGCGAAAAGCTTTCAGTCTCTGTCAGTTTTTGTTTAATAAATACCTGCCTGGTGAGGTGTGGTGTTATAAAACAATACAGTGAAATAGGCTATAGTAACATTCATCTAAACTACTAAAAATTAAAAGAATAAGTAAAACAAATACAGAATAAAGGAAACAAAATAATAAAACACAGCAGAACTAATGTTGGCTTCTGTCTTAGCATTAGCACGGCGGCTTTAGCTTTAGGGATAACAGAGACAGATTTGAACATGTTTGGGGGACTATGCAGACTCCACCATGGTGAGCCTTTATCTCAGGAGTCCATGAAAATCTGTATCAGACCATTTGAGAAAATTCTCTGAACTTTTATTGCAAATTTTAGTCATTGAATTATTACTTTACTATGTCACTATTTACCTAATAATTATATGGCCATATATTGCAGGACATGGAGAATTTACTCCATCTACTGCTCGTACCTTATTGATCTAAGATTGGCCTGCTATGTTGCATAACCAATCAGATGTTATACGAGTCACAGTGACAATTTGAATAATATTATGTAACATGTCAGCAGAGGAAGTATAAAATAAATCAATGAATAAATATCAAAATAGTCATATGTTTCTTTACCAAATGATGGACTGCAATTTCCAATAATGATGGCCCTTGAATTATTTTTTGGCACATTTAAATAACTAAGAAAATATTTATTTATTTTGATTTAATAAATGTATCTCCTATCTTATTTAAATTGTCATGTATATTTTTTTTTATTGATTTTATATATTGATCGGATTGTCAGACATTTGACCCTTAACACAGACTGTGAATGTGAATCATCATAGTCTAAATGTTGCACTATTGAAACACATAAAAGTTTCTATTTTTCCAGACAAAAAGATAATAAAATTTAACAAGAGGGATGCATTTAGAGCGACCACCACAAATTCATCTTATTTTTTATTTTTAAATGTTTTGTTGCTGCACTCATGGTGTATATTTTTCAAATTTTTTGACAGTAAGCTGACAGGAATGAGGTAGAGATAGGGGAAAGACATACGGCAAAGGTCACCTTGGCCAGAATTATAACTCACGACAGGCTGCACTTAACCCTTGTGCCATGGCCACGTCCAGTCTCACAAAAGGAATATGTTGGATCAAAAGTTTTATTCATAATTCATGTGATAAAAATGTTTCAAAAAGTCAAAGTGAGTCATGAACAAAATACTTTATTTTGCAATCTAATGAGCAGAATGTCCAGCAATGACATAGATGCAAGAAAAGGTTTCATGAAGTTGATAAAAAACTTTCATTGTCATACAAAGCAAAATGAAATATAATAGGCAGTTTAAAACATCAGTGTCTACTGAAAGTCTTACATTTACCAATGTCTTACATAACGCACCCAACTTCTGTGCTTGAAATTCGACATTACGTTTTTAAAAATCTTACTGTTGAGGAGACTGTCTCAGTTTGGATGAATATTTTCAGATATTATTTAAACTTCAGAGAAAAGAAAATGTAAAACACACTACAGAGAAAATGTAGGCTCTTAAGGGCTGGATTTTTGAGAAATTATTGAAAGGAGGCCCGGACTTGACGGCCCTGGAGCAGCTGCGGGGGGCGGTAGTTGTCCACCATGGAGATTTGAAGTTCTCCTTCTCCGGTGAAGAAGAGGCTTCGGAACTTGGCCATCTAAGAGATAGAAGAAAGACCAACAAAGAAGACAGTAGTTAAGTTCTTTTTCTTTGTACAACAAGACAAATCAACAGCATCAGAATAAATCCTAGTGTAAGTAGTATAATGAAATAATTTAAATTGCTTTTGTCCTTCTGAGGTGACAACCAAGTCTGAACTGACAGTGGCTTCCACCTTCTTTTCTGCTCCCTCCTGTCGGTCATCCCCACGGTATTTACAAGCTAAAGGGGAAATGTGCCTGAACAAAAAGTGTTTTGTTTCTCTTCCTGTCTCTGGAACCTCTGCTGGTTCAACAAACAATTTGTTGCAGAGGAGCCGAGATGTCCACGTGAAAGTTAGGTTGATTCTCACCTCTGCTCTTCCTAGAGGGGGTGCCGGGCCACATGGGGTCTCTACCAAACTGACATAATGAGGTGTCAGCCTTTGTCTCACCAGATTTGGTCTCGGCTCTGCTCAGTAACACGTGTGATGCTGAAAGACCTGTCTCCCTTATGGCTAAATTAATAAAGCTGATTGAATGGTTATCATGGTTCTCTTCTTTAGAAAATAATTTTTTTCTACAATAGTGGACACCAAGATTCCATAAAAAAATCAAGTACAGCTGATTTCATGTTGAGAATTTTCCACTGTGGTGCCCATCTGTGGTAACTGTTGTTGAAAATTTTGGTATTTTAATATGCATTTTTAAATCAAACCTGCTAAAATAAAAGAATAAGCTTATCCAAACAATTCCTATAGACCTGTATATGGTGAACTTTGCTGTTTTGTACTGTATTTAATTGTATCTAAAGTTTTTTTATTTGAACTAACACAAATTATGGTACATGTTTAATGTATGCATTGATTTCAATGTGAAAGCAAAAAAAATAATAATTCTCCAAAAGATTTCTTTAGTGTAAATATCTAGACTTAGATATTTTTAACATTTTAAACTGCTTAGTTCTGTTGCAAAAAGTAATTATGTTAACAACATTCTCCAATGGTCAAGAAAAGTCAGTCAAGAAAATATCAGAATAAAAGTTGATCACTTTGTTTGATGTTGACTTCGGAGACTTCATAATCACCTCCCTTCACAAACTGGTTTATAACTGTAAAGGACTTCATACATGTTTGCCGTCAACCAATTCAGAAGATGCTGCCTCCCCCAATATGAATCTTAAAGGTAGGGAGGGCATTTGTATTCAGCCTCCTTGAGTAGAACCACCTTGCAGCTACAAAACTTTTGAGGTATGCATCTACCAGGTTTTCACATCTAGATAGTGATTCTTTTTTGTAAAATAGTACAAGCTTAGAGACATTAGATGTAGGGTCTGTGAAAGTCCCATCATTGATTCTCATTTAGACTGAGGTCTGGATTTTGATTAAGGTGTCATAACACATGCTTCAATCCAAACTATTTCATTGTAGCTCTGACTGAATGTTTAAATTTGTTGGAAGGTAAACCTATTGGCCAGTCTAAACTTTTGCAGCCTCAGGTTTAGCTTTAACTTCATCCATCTTCATATCATGTCTGACCAGTTTCAGGATCTCTGCAGCTATCCCAGAGTTACCATGGCCTTGATGGTGGACAGCCATTTCTTGGCAGGTTTGCAGTTTCTCATAGTCTTTCCATTCTCAGATGATGGACTGAACAGTGCTCTGTGAGATGTTCAAAACTTGGGATATGGTTTTATTACCTAACCTGCTTTAAACTTCTACACAACTACACAACTTCCTCCCTGACCTGTCTTCTGTGATCCCTGGACTTCATAATGCAGTTTGTTTCCTTGTGTTACCTAACAAGCCTCTGAAGCCTTCATAGAACAGCTGCACCTTACATATTAATAAGACAATTTCTAAAGGCAATTGATTTAACTGTTTTGAATTGTTTTCCACTGAGCCACAGTTGCTCAGAGTAGTTGTCTTGCAATCCGAAAGTTGTGGGTTTGATTCTAGCTTCCTCCTGCTACATTATGATGTGCCCCTGGGCAAGACACCTAACCTCAAGTTGCCTGCCGATCTATGCATCAGTGTATAAATGTGTGTGCATTTGTGAGTGCAATTGGATGAATGTGGCTTCCGTGCAAAGCACTTTGAGTGGTTGGTATGACTGGAAAAGTGCTATATAAATTCAGCCCCTTTATCATATTGTTTCTTTTTGTTATTCAAACTAAAAGGGTGTGAATACATATGCACGCCACATTATTCAGATTTTAATTGTACTAAAGCAATGGTAAAACCATGCACCGTTTTGCACCCACTTTACAATCATGTGCTACTTTGTGTTGCTCATAAAGACTAAATAAAATGAACTAAAGTTTTTGGTTTTAATAAGAGAAAATGTGAGAGTTCAACATATGAATACATTTCCAAGACATTGTAGTATGAAGTTTGTTACATCCCAGTTTTGTCATTGTTTTCGTAATAGCTCTGACCCATATACAGAGAACACTAGTCACTAGAGACTACCGGCTTGAGTTGTAACACATGGAACGTAGGATGAACACGAAGACTTGCAGGTAGACGAAGGCAAACAGCAGATGGTCTAATCACAGACTCAATCTCGTAGGGGCCCATGAAACGAGGCGAGACTTTCTTAGACATAGATTTCAGTGGTATGTCCTGTGCTGACAACCATACCTTCTGCCCCGGCTGGTAATCCGGTGCCAGTCGGCGTTTTCGGTCAGCAAAGCGTTTGTTCTGGTCAGCAGTGCAATGTAAGGTCTGGATAGTGGTAGTCCAGATGGATTTACAGCGTCGAAAGTGTTGATGAACCGATGAAACCCTGATGTCCCTTTCGTCGGCAGCAAACAAAGGTGGCTGATAGCCCAGAGATACTTCAAAAGGGGAACGACCAGTTGCCGAGGAAACGTGGGAATTTAGGGCATACTCAACCCAGGGCAGGTAAGCACACCAATCTGTAGGATTTGTGGAGGTAAGGCAACGTAATGTGGATTCCAGTTGTTGATTTAGTCTCTCGGTTTGGCCATTGGACTGTGGATGAAAACCTAAAGTTAGTGAGACTTTGGCTCCTAGAGCCAAACAAAACTGTTTCCAAACCTGAGAGATGAACTGTGGTCCACATTCGAAAGACATCCGAAAGAAGGATCCCATGAAGTTGAAAAACATGTTTAGTGAAAAGATTTGCAGTGTGAAGGGCTGATGGGAGTTTCCTGAGGAGGATGAGATGACAAGCTTTAGAGAAGCGATCAACAATCGTGAGTACTGTAGTCATACCTGAAGATAAAGGCAGTCCAGTAACAAAATCCAAAGCAATGTGGGACCAGGGGCGGTTTGGGATGCTGAGTGGTTGGAGTAGGCCTGCCGGCGGTTGATTGCTGGGCTTATTTCTGGTACAAGTAGCACACGCCTGAACAAATTCCTATACATCCTTGTGTAAGCTGGGCTACCAAAACCTTCTTTGTACTAATGCAATAGTTCTGCTCACACCAGGATGGGCCGAAAACTTAGCTGAATGAAGCCAATCTATAAGTCGATGATGTACTTGAGACGGAACATAGATGTGGTTAGGTGGTCCAGTGCCAGGGTCAGGTTCCTGCTGTTGTGCCCTCAGGATCATGTCCTCTATCTCCCATCTGAGTGCTCCTATAGTCCAACTGGGCGGTATGATGGGTGCAGGTTTCTCTACAGAATCCTCTGTGGCAAACTGCCGAGAGAGAGCGTCAGGCTTGGTGTTCTTATGTCCGGGTCTGAAAGAGATGCATAAGTTGAGAAGCGTCGACCTCCAGAATGAACTGCTTAGTAGGTTCTGGATGAACCAAGATGGGGGCTTGGGACAACTGTGTCTTTAATTCTTGAAAAGCTATCTTAGCTTCAGACGACCAAGTGAATGGGACATTGGAGAAAGTCAAGGCAGTGAGTGGTGCAGCAACAAGACTGTAATCTTTAATAAAGCGTCTATAAAAATTTGCAAAACCAAGAAATCGCTGTAAAGATTTGCGTGAGTCTGGTTCAGGTCAGTCGAAAACTGCCTTGATCTTTTCGGGATCCGAACGTACCTGTCCACCCTCGAGAATGTAGCCCGAGAAAGTTATAGAGGTTTGGTGAAACTCACACTTCTCTGCCTTGATGAACAGGCGGTTCTCCAGAAGATGTTGCAGAACTTGGTGAACGTGTTTGCGATGCTCCTTGATGTCCCGTGAATAAATATAAATATCATCCAAGTATACAAAAACAAAAATATTCAAAAAGTCTCTGAGAACGTCGTTGACTAGAGCTTGGAAAACTGCAGGAGCATTACGTAGTCCAAAAGGCATGACCAAATATTCAAAATGGCCCAGCGGCGTCTTGAAAGCCGTCTTCCACTCATCCCCCTTGCGAATCCTGACCAAATGATAAGCATTTCTTAAATCAAGCTTTGTGAATATGGTAGTGCCATGGACCGGTTCAAAAGCGGAGGTAAGGAGTGGAAGTGGGTACTTATTTTTAACTGTGATCTGATTGAGGCCCCTGCAATCTTCCATGGGCGTAAAGACCCGTCCTTCTTCCCTACAAAGAAAAATCCTGCCCCTAATGGTGAAGAGGAAGGCTGGATAATACCTGGCGCCAGGGAGTCATTAATATAATTTTCCATAGATTCACACTCAGGCTGGGAAATGTTATAAAGTTTGCTGGAAGGTAAAGGAGCACCGGGATGGTCTATTGCACAATCATAAGGCCTGTGAGGTGGAAAGGACAGGGATTAATCCTTACTGAAAACTCTTCTTAAATCATGGTATTCACGTGGAACATAAGAAAGATCAATAATCTCGTCTTCCTGACTTGGGCGAGAACGCTGACTGTAAACAAGATGAATGACACTTAGTAGACCAGGATTCCATGCGGCACGGGGACCAATCTAGATCGGGGTTATGTTCCTGTAACCAGGAAAAACGTAGAACTAATGAACCTTGAGACACAGGAAACACATGAAAGGATGTCTTCTTTCTATGGTTTCCTGATAATAAGAGTTCAACAGGTCTTGTCCGCAGAGTTATTTGCTGAAGTCTCTTACCGTCTAAAGCCAAGACTGAACGTGGTGAATCTAGTGGTTTCACTTCTATGCCTGCCTGGTTTACCAACTCAGAATCGATCAAGTTCTGTTCACAGCCAGAATCTATCAAAGCGGACAAGGTCATAGTACATTGATTTACAATGATAGTAGCCGATATACTAAATCTGGGGGCTTTACAAATCTGTGTGTGGTCCACCAACCCCCCCTTCATAGTTGGTGGACCCTGTCTTTTGGGGACCCCGGGCAAACAGGACAAGCAGCTACAAAATGCTCTGAAGAACCACAATAGAAACATTGTTTGGACATTCTGCATTTCTGTCTCTCCTCATATGTGAGACTGGTGCATCCTAATCAACATAGGCTCAGGTTCTGGTAAAGTTTGCTGGGTTGGATTTTTAACCAGAGGAGGGTTTGGTTTCAGCTGAGGATTGTAAAGAACCCTCTCAGCTCTGGCTCTTCTTCTCTCTCTTAACCGATTATCAATCCTAGTTGCAAGTGTAATAGTTTCATCTAAGGTAGATGGTACTTCAACCCTAGCCAATTCATCCTTTAAGGAGTCATCTAGTGCGTGCAAAAAAGTAGACTTTAATACCTCATTATTTCAACCAGAAGCTGCAGCTGTTGTACGAAACTCAATGGAGAACAGATTTATGATGCTGTTTTAGAGCACTCAACTGTCGACCAGCACTAGACTTATCTGCCTTGGGGGGAAAAAGTCTGTCTAAACTCTTTGACAAAATCTTCAAAAGAACAACCAAACTCACGACACTCAGTAAATCGGGCTTCTACCCACTTGTAATGCTTTGCCAGTCAATAAACCAATAACATAAGAAATCTTAACCCTGTCATGGGGAAATAAATGTGGGGAACGGTTGAAAACCAAAGAACATTGAAGCAAGAATCCCCCACATTTACCCACCTCACCAGAAAACTTTTCTGGAGTAGGTGAAATGACATCACAAAAACAAGGAAGCTGACAAAAAACCGGTTGAGCATCAGCGCCCTCTACCGGAACGGAGGACTGGGAACCTGAGCACTGTTGCAACATGGACGCTATAAGCTCCAGCTGTTGGTTAGCTTGTTGTTGTTGTTCTGTAAGGAAACGGAGAGATGAGTCATGTAAATGGATTTGATTTGCTTGTTCAGCAAGTGTTCTCCGGAGTGCTTCTGCTGGGTCCTGTCGGCCAGAGTGTTCGTAATAGCTCTGACCCACGTACAGAGAACACTCCAGAGAGAGAATGTAAAGTTCTAAGGTTATTTATTTGGCAAACAAAATGAACAGGAAACGTAAACAGGCGAAAACCCTGACTGTTGGGGAAGAGGGGAAGAGAACTGGTAAATACCGGAAACACAGGTAGATGGCAAAAACCAAGACATTTTGGGCAGGAAACATAAATAAATGGATGTGGTCAGGTCGCCAGGGATAGAAGGATTCGGGACTCGGGTTGTTGAAGTCCAGTCTACTTAGTTGATCATTAGGCAGTGACTTAATTGTGCTTGGAGAAAGGTGAGGCTGTTTTCTTGTGCTGATATGAGATGAGAGTTGCAGGAAACTGCCAGCTTGCTCGAAGATCCAGACAAAAACGAAGTAGAGAACGAAATCCACCAAACGAAGTTAAACCAGAAAACACTTAGCTCACAGAGTCCGTGGCTCAGAGACATAAATCCAAAAGTCCTGGTTCTTGGTCTGCAAAAACACATGAACAAAGTTAATCCACAAAACGAGAGACGAAGCATAGACTTTGCATTGGCTGAGCTTGTTACCACAGAAGGCAAACACTCTGGCGTCTCCTGCTTAAATACTCTACCAAGCAATCAGCAGGATAAGTCGCACCTGTCACCCAGCACACCTGGGAAGTTCAGCACAGTCTGGAAAACACTGAGACACAAGTTACAGGCACAAAAATACTCCAACACAACCCAGATCCGGACAAGTTTTTTTTCAGTACTACAAATATTATGCCTTAGGTGGTTCTTTGAGTCTACATATTAAACATCAGTCTGTTATTTTGTTAAACAAATGTCTTTGAAAATCTTAAAACGCTGCTAATAAATAAACTGCTAATGTTTATATTTTAATATAATAATTATACTCTATATTTATAATAATTGTTGTCAAGTTTCAATGGAAATGTTAATAATCAGGCTAAATATCTACAGGGTATTTTATGATAAGTTAAACACCTCCAAAAGAATCATTAGACTTTCTTTAGAACAACATACTTTCTTTATTTGCAGAAGAAAGGAAATGAGAAATGAGAAATGAGGATCATTACACTGAGGCACGTGACGTCGCCCGGTACGGTGGGGCTGGGGTCCCACCCTGGAGCCAAGCCTGGGGTCGGGATTCGTCGAAGAGCACCTGGTGGCTGGGTTGCTCCTCGCGGGACCAAGCCCAAATGAGAGACGCAAAGCCATCACCCAGTGGGCCCACCACCTGCTGGGGGAACCTTGAGGGACTGGTGCAAAGAAGATTGGGCGGCAGACGAAGGTGGAGACCTTGGCAGCCCGATCCCTGGATGCTTAGGCTGTCTCTATTAACATGGAATGTCACCTCACTGGGGTGGAAGGAACCTGAGCTTGTGCGGGAGGTTAAGAGATATCCTCTAGCAATAGTCGGGCTCACCTTCACGCACAGCGTGAGCTCTGTAACCCAGCTCCTCGACAGGGGCTGTACTCTCTTCTACTCTGGAGTGGCCCGCAGGGAGAGGCAGTGAGCTGGGGTGGGTTTGCTTGTTGTCCCCCAGCTCAGCTGTCTCGTGTTGGCGTTTACCTCAGTGGATGAGAGGTTCGCATCCCTACGCCTTCGGGTTGGGGACAGGTCTTTGACTGTCGTTTCAGCCTATGGGCCAAGAGGTAGTGCGGAGTACCCGGCCTTCTTGGCGTCCCTGTCATTGGTGCTGGATAGTGCCCCTCCCGGGGAATCCATTATTCTGCTGGGGGACTTCAACGCCCATCTGGGAAATGACAGTGACACCTGGAGAGGTGTGATTAGGAGGAATGGCCTCTCCAATCTGAATCCATACAGATTTCATCTCTTCTTTTTGCAGATGATGTGGTCCTGCTGGACCCCTCTAGCCAAGACCTACAGCATGCACAGGGGCAATTTGCAGCCGAGTGTGAAGCGGCTGGGATGAAGATCAGATCCTCCAACTCCGAGGCCATGGTACTCGACCTGAAAAGGGTGGCTTGTCCTCTTCAGGTTGGAGGGGAGTTCCTGCCTCAAGTGGAGGAGTTCAAGTATCTCGGGGTCTTGTTCACGAGTGAGGGAAGAATGGAGCGGGAGATCAACAGACGGATTGGTGCGGCTGCCGCAGTAAGGGGGATGCTGTTCCGGTCCGTTGTGGTGAAGAGAGAGGTGAGCCGAAAAGCGAAGCTCGCGATTTACCGGTCGGTCTACGTTCCTACCCTCACCTACGGCCATGAACTTATGGTAATGACCAAAAGAACGAGATCCTGGAACGTCATCCTGGAGACCCTACGAAGGAAGCGAAATGAGCTTCCTCCGTAGGGTGGCCAGGCACTCCCTTAGGAATAGGGTGAGGAGTTCGGCCATCCGGGAGGGGCTCGGAGTAGAGCCGCTGCTCCTCCACATTGAGAGGAGCCAGTTAAAGGTGGCTCGGGCATCTATACCGGATGCCTCATAGACGCCTTCCTCGGGAGGTGTTCCAGGCACGTCCCACCGGGAGGAGGCCCAGGACACGCTGGAGGGACTATGTCTCTCGGCTGGCCTGGGAACGCCTTGGGCTCCCCCCGGGGGAACTGGANTACCGGATGCCTCCTGGACGCCTTCCTCGGGAGGTGTTCCAGGCACGTCCCACCGGGAGGAGGCCCAGGACACGCTGGAGGGACTATGTCTCTCGGCTGGCCTGGGAACGCCTTGGGCTCCCCCCGGGGGAACTGGAGAGGAGGTGTCTGGGGAGAGGGACGTCTGGGTGTCTCTGCTGAGTCTGCTGCCCCCCACGACCCGGTCCCTGATAAAGCGGAAGATGACGAGTAACTTTACAGATAACTTTTATTCCTTTATTGTACATTTTTCACATTCACTTCAGCTGTAGTCCAGTTTTTCAATTTTGTTTTTCTGAGCATAAAGTGTTTTTTTTTATGTAGATAGAGATAGAGATTTTACCTGTACAGAGCTGACGCTGATCACCTCCCTGAGGACAATCCAGGTGACGCTCTCCAGCAGGGGTGGAGTTGTTAGGGAGCCCTCGTAAGTCCAATAATCCAGAGAATGTGGAAGAAGAGTCTTTGCATCAAAGTTAGAGAAGGTTGTCTTCCTTCCCTAAAGGAGTCAGGAAGGAGGGTGTGAAAACACGAGGCCAAATGAAGAAAGGGAAAGGAAAGGTATTCAGTTTTTCAAATTTATTAAATCCTTTTTAAAGAAAGCATGGAAAGCTCTCCTTTACCTTCGTCTTGACACAGTCTAGTGCATCCAGAACTTTCTGAAGCTGGGGGTTGGGTGCACCAATCTAAATCAAAACGTAACACATAATGTAGGTCTTTTAGTATTCATTTGGTTTAAATGCACCACTATTTTAGTTCCTTTTCTCCAACTGTTGACAGTTTCCCAACCGCACACTGTAGTGCAGGGCCAGATTGATTTGCATGAGCAGATAATGATTAGTCACCTTGAGGAAGACCCCAATCACGGCCAGTCCATCGTCCTTGTCAGCAGCCTCTCTAAAGCTAGAGTATTTGGTATTCCAGTGCACCAGGTGAAGCTGAGGAAAGAAAAACCAGGTATGCAGTAGTTTAAAGCTATTTAGTTGCAATTTGAACAGAATATTTTTATATTATAATTATTTCTATATATGATAGCAAAAACATAATTTAAATCAGGCTTAACTGATTTCCTTACATTTGTAATTGACTTAAAACTGTAACTGATGACAGAACTAATAGCTAAAATCCAGAAGTAGGTAAGAACTAGTTACATTTATGAGAGTAGAGTGTTACAGTTACATTTAATAAAGTAGAGTGTTTCTAAAAGGAATTTACTTCTAGAAGTAGTTTTACTGCACTGTATGTTTTACTTCTTATTAAGTAATATTATTTTGTAGTAATACCATTCATGCTTTAGTACAATTTCTGGCTACTCTTTTTACCCCTAGTTACTTCACTGTATGAAGAACGAAGATGTTTTTACCCAAAATGCACCAGACACAGGCACACACAGTTTGTGGTAAAGCAAGACTTCTTATAACCAAACTACATTATTACAACAGTATTTTTCACTTACTGAGCCTGCCATGCCATTCTGGGGTCAAGGGAATATACAGTAAACAGTAGATAATGATACAGGATGTACTTTGCACTGTTGTAGCACTTATGCATGATTCTTAGTAAATATTTGTTCAGTAGCTCTATCTAGTGAAAAAAATTGAATTGGAAAAGTGAGGTTCTTTATTCAGTTTGTTGTTGGATATTCCAGTTGTTTATTTCTTCTCGTTTTTTTTATTTTTCTTTATTTTAACGCTAAAATACCAGAAGTTGCATATAACTTTTTGTTTTTGCCTGTGTAGTGACATCATTTTGGGCAAATGAAAACAGATAAGCAAACAGCTACTAAGTACATCAATAGCCTTTTTACTAAATTCGTCTTTACTCTTCATAGGGTTGAATAGCCTACTTTTTTTTAAGTACTCATAATTAAATCTACTTGAGTAAAAATATATTCAAATAATGCTACTCTTCCTTGAGTACAGTTAATGGTTGTTCTCCCTCCTCTGCTTAAGCCTCTTTACAAACTACACCCATACACAAGAGCTCCTTAAAACCCCTTTGTGATTTCTTATTGTGGATAATAAAAGCAAAATATGACAACCACAATTGTTATTTAAACCTTTATTCTTAAAGACAAGTTGTAGCTCTTTGTTCAACATGGAGATTTAAAGAAATCTTACTGTATGCTGATATCCAAGACCCACTGAAACAACTAGAGAAAACCTAGTGACTTGAATACCTCACAAGGGAACTGGGCCCCATCAACATTGTGCTCAGAGCCTCTGTCGTCACTGGCTCCCCAGTGGAAATGAAACTGGTTCAAGCGGTATGTTCCACAAATGGGACCTCCAGTCAGAGCTGGTGGAAATAACACAACAGAGTCACAGAACATAAAGTCCGGAAAAAAAACTAAAAACATTTGTCTGTCTATCTTCATCCATAGTTTTTGTTAGTTCAGTCTAAAAAACCAAAGGTTCTGGACTGCCCCAGAGTTATGAACAGAGAAAACCAAAAATAAAAGAAGCATAAAGTGGTAATTGTGCATAATAATTCAAATGCAGAGCTTTTATTTTGACAAAGAAACAGTTTTAATTTTGAAGGAGACTGTCATGAGCCTTCTCTTAAATTTGCACACTTTTGTGTATGATTATGTTGATTCATGATTCAATACAAACATTGGTAGAATGTGAAGTTTTTAGAAATACAGGAACTTCCAAGCAAGGGCTACACATTATATTGTCTGTGTTTTGGGCATTTCAGATTGTCATAAATACACACTTTTCATGTCAATAAGATATTCATCCTGTGGGATGGCGTCTTACTGCAGTAGATGCCCACATATGATACAGATGACGGTGGCCAAGATGCTAATGGTCACAGAGAGTCTTGGCAACATTAATATCATGATCAGGTTTCCTAAGTAAATCAGTCTATTTGATTTAATTGAACAGATTACATATAAACTGGATTTTCTCTCTTTATTTTTCTAATGTACCTTCAGACAACATTTGTTGAAAATCAGCTCTATATAAATAATCTGTAGTGAATTAATGTGGTGCAACCCCAGTCTTAAATACATATTTACTTACTGAGGTCAGTGGTAAAGAGACTGTGGAGAAAAGGCTACTGTTGCCAGGGGTAACTGCTTAAACTAATATTACCTAATGAAAACTAAATTGAAATATAAGAATCTACAATTTCTTCATTATTTTTGACAGTTGGTTTTCTAAATCACGATTTTTTTTACAATAAGATCTTATACAATCAACTTTATATCTTAGTTACCATGATTACTGATGTAGACACATTTGAATTTACCCAATGATAAGACAGCTAACCATTCAAAAAGGCCCAAAACAAAAAAATTATAATGTCACAGTTTGGCTCCTAACATCCTAACTTCAAGTAATGGTAAAATCATTTAAAAAGTCCTTAAATAGTGTATTCTTTTTCACAATTCTTTATCTTTTCTTGGAGTCCTGTTTGCTATCTTTAGCCTTTCATCCAACAAACCAAACACCCACCCTGTTCCTACTGCTGGGAAGAGCTTCTTGTGTGAGCGTATTACTGTTACAGGCTGAACATGTTAGAAAGTTAAGAGCTTTAATAATATGCATTACCATTAAAACTCTGGCAATGTGTGGTGATATAAAATCATACAGTAAAAGGAAAGTGTAATAATTATAATCAGCTAAATGCAGCAAAAAGACAACCTTGGATTGACATATCTTGACAACATTTTCAAAATAATAATAACCAAACTATATCTGCTGTAAGACAGACCAATACAGGAGATCCTTACAAAACAAAATAAATCAATTTAACAAAATACATGTGCATAAATAAATGTGGGGTTTTTTTGGGCTCTCTAGTCTCAAAGTAGCAGGTGGACATTGCTTACTAGAGCTGTCAGTGTCATCCACAAAGTCCACCTGGAAGGACTGTCCGTTGTTGAGAATGTCCCTGGAATTGTAGGGGTCATAGCTGATTTTCAGAGGCTTCAGAGATGGGTCAAATTGGGCCTCCTTGGTAACAATGTTGATGGGAGACTGTCTGGGACCCTTTGCATTTGGAAACCTTTCCACCCACGTGTCAGGTCCTACAAATAATAAAAAAAATAACTTCAATTAAAGCACCTTTGAAAACAGGAGTTACTAAGTGCTTCACAAGATAAGATTTAAAAACAATGAGAAGGTAACAAGCAAGTAATAAAATACAAGAAAACACACAAATACACACAGGTAATTGAATAATTAAATCTGAGATCAAATTGAAAAATATTCCAAACAAAGTGATACGTGAATGTGGAGGCGAGAGAAAAATCCTGGTCATGGAAAATGTATTTAAAAGATAATTTAAAACATAGGAATGATGTCTAAGTCTGATCTGGAGATCATGAACAATTTTAAAAATCCCAATCTGATTACAGACAGTGCTATAATTATTTTTTAAAGCAGCAATATGGGTGTACAAAATCCCTCATTACTAAAATACAAGCAAATAAAAGCATACTTTAGAAATAGCTAAGTGCTATACATGGCAGTACTATTTACTTCTACCAGAAGAGCAATATTTGAAACACACTTATTCCAGTCTGAAATGGGTAGAAATGAAGCCCTGTTTGAGCTTAAATTTCAGCTGAATATGTAAAACTCTGTTGACTTCCTGTTGGTTCCTGTAAAATTTAATGCATTCAATTACTGCCTGTTAGTAAGATTAATAAATTGAGAATTTAATTTATTCAAATAAGGAACTGCCCTAATTACTACATGTCTCTTCATGTTCTATTTAACTAATTGTAAACCTCCACTAAATGCAAGAACACATTTTTTGTGGGCAGTCTTAGCTGCATATGCAAGAATTGTGCAAAAGACTTTATGAAGTTGTTATTGAAGAGTGGTTGACTATAGTTAAATTTTTCTAGGTTGTCTCTGGTATGGTACAGAGCTTCAGCGTGGTGGAAGATAACCAATCAGGATTTAGCTGCATAATGTTGATATGGATGTTGTAAAATGCTCACCGTTGGTTGGTCCGTATCCCCACGCATTAGACATGGCTGTTCTGCTGTAGATCCCCTGTATCGGAGATGAATGATTAATCCATGCAGAATGTGTTCCTGTAAATGGTAATGGGTGTTTGTAGCGCTTTATAAAGAAACAGTCCTGAAGCTGATGGGCTGGGCTTTCTGGCCTTTTAATAAGGTGGAAAAACGGGCATAGCGGTGCGAGGACTGCGTCTCATGCAATCGTGTTTTGAATATGAAGAGTCAGAGTGTCCACACCGACCCTGAAATAGTTTACCCCCCCCCCCTTGAGATAGATCAATCCCTTGCGCCTCTACCCAGTCCACACATCAATCGCATATCCACTCTGGCATCTTGCACTGATCTCTGTGGTTCCGGACCAAATGTATCGAACCCCTCTGAAGATTTTGTGGCAATAACAGTTTCTTTTCATCTGTTGCCAGCTTTTAGCTTGGTTATCCCCATGGTTATTTGTACTCATGCAGGCATGTGCAGGGTTATCATAGGCCAAAACGGACACAATTTGATAAACAAATAATTTTGATTAGAAAAGTTATAAATGTGGTAATTGCAATGAACCATTTTATATATATATATATATATATATATATATATATATATATATAATAAATGAATCATCTATAATGATTTACAAGTGTCAATAATGTACTAAAAAGTAAAAAGTATGTTACTAATAGTGTATTAAAATTGATTAATTATTACAATTTTTGTTCTTTCCATGTAAACATACATAGCTATTTCAGTATTTATTTATTTTAATATTATGTTGCTATATATGTTGCTGCACATCATGAATTATTTTCTATAAATATAAATATACTGTTCTAAAGCCTGTTTACTTGCCCTTATATTGCACCACATTTGTGAGGTAAATGCATCTTTAGGGTGAGGTATGTATGTTGTGTCTATGAAAATCTGTTCAAATCCTCAGCCAATGCCAAGGAACTCATTCTGCCACAGATTATGATTGACATTTGTAGATACAAAACATCCTGGAAAATTCAAAATTATTAATTTAATAAGAGAAAATTGTGCAGAATATAGGGTTAGATGAGATAGAAGACTTTCTGTGGTGACCCCTGAAAGAGAAAAGCCAAAATAAGAAGAAGGTTCATTTAATAAACAACGGCCTCCGTAATTTGTGGGAGAACTGTGAACAGCAAAACCGGGCTGTCAACTCCCTATGCTGGTTACCAGCTTGGTTACACTCTGCTGTGGGATGACATCCCAGTCTTCAACTGCTACTTTGGCACTAACAGACAACTCATCCAGCAAGTGTTTAATGTGCTTGAGCTGAGGATTGCAGACAGGCCATTTCATCCTCTCCATGTACAAATTCTGGAGGTAGCTGTCCCTACAGGGTGGGGTTCTCAGAGACTATTTTGGTGTTATGATCATTGGCTGTTTTAGGTTTTGGTTCTTAATTGTGTTTATTGTCATAATTTCCCTATTGTTCATTATATTCTATGTTCTTGCCATATTAGTTATTTCTTTGTCCTTTGGTTCTTTATCTGTTTTCATAGTACTTTTAGTATTTATACTATTACATCTATGTTTATATTTTCCCTTGATAGATAATTTCTTTGTGTCCCATTTGAGCTCTATTCTTGCTGATTAGTCTCTCTCCCTCAGTCTCTCTGTGCTCCTTCTGCCTTAGCTACTTCACATATTCCCCTGATGCCGTTCTCTTCTGTCCCACTGTACATACTTACTGGTTCTTATTGTTTCCACTAGATCCTTCCGTGACAGCCCCTTCTTGTTTTCCTTACGCCTCCCTGTAAGTTCTCAGCATTTATCCAATAAATTATCATGTTCATCCCAAGATCCTGGCTATGCTTTTGTCCTACTCCACTTCCACATAACCTGACACTTGGAAGATACAATTCAGTAGACAGCAGAAACATAATGAAGATAAAATTATATCAAAAAGAAACTCGATTTAAAAAGTAAAACATATTTTATAGAGTAATTGCGCACAGATTGATATACACTCACCGGCCACTTGATTAGGTACACTTTGCCGGTGTACCTAATAGTTCTGAAGGCAAAAGGGGGCCCAACCCGGTACTGTCTTAATCCTTCGTGGCATAGATTCAACAAGGTACTGGAAACATTCCTCAGAGAGTTTGGTCCATATTGACATGATAGCATCACACAGATGCTGCAGATTTGTTGGCTGCAGATCCATGATGCAAATCCCCCGCTCCACCACATCCCAAAGGTGCTCTATTGGATTGAGATCTGGTGACTGTGGAGGCCATTACATAACAGTGAAGTCATTGTCATGTTCAAGAAACCAGTCTGAGATGATTCATGCTTTATGACATGGCGTGTTATCCTGCTGGAAGTAACCATCAGAAGATGGGTACACTGTGGTCATAAAGGGATGGACATGGTCAGCAACAATAATTAGGTAGGCTGTGGCGTTGACATGATGCTCAATTGGTACTAAAAGTGTGCCAAGAAAGTATCCCCCTCACCATCACACCATCACCACTAGTCTGAACCGCTAATACAAGACCGAATGGATCCATGCTTTCATGTTGCTGACGCCAAATTCTGACCCTACCATCTGAATGTCACAGCAGAAATCGAGACTCATCAGACCAGGCAACGTTTTTCAATCTTCTATTGTCCAATTTTGGTGAGCCTGTGCCAATTGTAGCCTCAGTTTCTTGTTCTTAGCTGACAGGAGTGGCACCTGGTGTGGTCTTCTGCTGCTGTAGCCCATCCGCCTCAAGGTTCGACGTGTTGTGCATTCAGAGATGCTCTTCTGCATGCCTTGGTTGTAACGAGTGGTTATTTGAGTTACTGTTGCCTTTCTATCAGCTCGAACCAGTCTGGCCATTCTCCTCTGACCTCTTGCATCAACAAGGCATTTGCGCCCACAGAACCGCCGCTCACTGGATATTTTCTCTTTTTTTTGACCATTCTCTGTAAACCCTAGAGATGGTACTGCATGAAAATCCCAGTAGATCAGCAGTTTCTGAAATACTCAGACCAGCCCGTCTGGCACCAACAACCATGCCACGTTCAAAGTCACTTAAATCACCTTTCTTCCCCCTTCTGATGCTCGGTTTGAACTGCAGCAGATCGTCTTGTCCATGTCTACATGCCTAAATGCATTCAGTTGCTGCCATGTGATTGGCTGATTAGAAATTTGGTTAACGAGCAGTTGGACAGGTGTACCTAATAAAGTGGCCGGTGAGTGTATTTCAAAGGTTTATTTCTGTTAATTTCTATGAATTTGAAAATAACTATATTAGACAAATTAGACAAATAAAAATTATTTTAAATACAGAAATTTTAAATTATGACTATGTTATGGCCTACACAATCACAGAGAAGACAACTGACTTGACAACTGTCCAGCAGACAGTGACTGCTGGACAGATCAACCATTTATAATATTAAATAATTAATAATTAAGTGAATAAATAAAACATTGAATAAATAAATAATAATAAACATTCTGAATATCCCTAAATATTCTTAGCAATTTAGCAAACATCACTCTCTTTAGGAGAATACTTGTCTGATAAATTAAAGCAAAGAACAGACACTTCAGCAGACTTGTAACCTGATTTTAAGAGGGAAGTACAGTTAACGTTTAAATCAGAAAATATTAGAAAAACCAAATAATGTGAACAGAAGCCTGGCTTGTATTTCAATAAAATAAATTCCTCCATATAGAGGTAAAGAGTTATTTAACCTTTACATTAGTTTATTACATCTATTGACTATAACATTATGTATCAGTGTTAATGACAAGTTTATTGTTCTTTTTTTCTTGTCTGTGACCCCAGTATGATACTGAGAATTGAGTGCAGCTTCTGTTTTATCTCCTGTAGCAGATGTCAGGGGCGGACAACAGTCAAATTTGGTTGACTGTAATTACTTATGAGACTGCCTTAAGGGTAGTTTTTCAGAGCTCACAGCCTGAGTTACAGAAAGAAAAGGAATTAAATTATAAATACTGGTATATTTTTTTATAATTAAATACATTACACTATTCTTTATTTATTTAGCTTTTAAGTATTTATTTTGTAAATGGTTAATGGTATTTAACTCAACATGGTCATTGCTAAAGAACCTGTCTGTTCACAGGGTGCTAGATCCAACCATATTAATGGAAAGTTTATTGGAAAGTGTGGTGGTGAAAAAAGGTGCACATGCATGAGGTATAACCACAGCCTTGAGAGACTTGTAAACCAAAGGTAATTCAAGAGTTGGCGGAAGATTCACAAGGTGTGGACTGTAGGTAGTATTAGTGCTTCAAAAGCCACCACACACAGATGTATGTAGGACATGGAATTCAAATGTTGTCTGTGTCTTGGTTCCTTGTGTTAAACCCCTCCTGAACCAATGTTAGAATTTCTTACCTTGGCTAAGGAAAGAAAGGACTGCACTGTTGCTCAGTGGTCTGAAGTCCACTGATTTGATAAAAATACATTTATCATTTTATTTGGAAATCAAAGTTACAGAGTCTAGAGGAACAGAAGAAATGTACACAATCCAACATCAGAGAAGCAGAAAAGTTTAATAAAACAATATTTCTGCCTGTCCAGGCCATTACTGTAAATGTGGTCAGTGTGTCAGTTTGCAATGCTATCCTGGTAGTGCAGTGATTACGCCCCCTGCTCACCTCCATGTGCTAGTTAATTTTTCTGGCTCCTTATGCAACCTTTGTTAAACTTGTAAAAACCCAACACATGTATTAGTTAAGGAAGGAGTATTGACCCAGGTCAGATAAATGTAGCCAGTAGGAACCCTCACCATCAGCAAATGATCAGATGTGTGTAAGAGTGAAATGGGCCCATCTTCAATTCCTTAGGATGTGTTAATTAGTGGAAATAGTGTAATTTTTGAAAAAGAAAATATAGAAGGTTGTAGAAGATATTACACAGACCAACATACTAAGTTAATAGTTATCTTCAACCACAGAGATCCCAGGTTGAAGCTAAGTTCAACTAGAACTCTGGTGTTAGCGTCTCTGCATTTCTTCTATAAAAGCTCAGATGTAACATAATCCATTCATTTGTGGTTTTTCAAACATGGTCAAACTTGACAATACGATTTCTCTCTTATAATGTCATAGGGACTAAATAAATAAGCTATTAATATCCAAATATCATGTTGTGTGGGCCTTTCTATGCAACAACATGACTTGAAACATTTTTATGTGTTCAAGATTAACGAGCAGATACTGCAAGTTGTAGTGCAGTACAAACATCAGCAGAGGGTGAGATTCTTGATACTTTGAACAAAATGCAGAAGGAAATTGCAATGGTTTCATCTGCATGTCCTATGACAAACAAACAGTAGATACACATCGTAAAATCCTGACGGTGAGAGACGGTGAATAATACAAACAATTAATCCATTCTCTCTGTTACACATTGGGCCTCTTTTTAAAGCTTCCTATAAGTTATTATTATTGTTACATTACGTTACATTATTGTTAAAATCAAGGATAAAACCTTTAAAACTTTAGTATTTTGTCAGTTTTATGTTTATATCAGCTAAGATCAGCTTGTAGTGCCTGACAATATATATATATATATATATATATATATATATATATATACCACAATTTTTAATTTATCCTTTACCTGACCCTAGACCTTAACAAGTCCTGGAGGAGGGAAGGTCAGCCCTGACTATCCTATCTGCAGATTTAATTGTTTGTTGCAGTTTGGACCTGTCCTGCTTTGTAGATTAGCCAAACCACACAGTGATGGGTGAGCACAAAAAAAACTGAATTAAGGCAGTGTAGCAGATGACCAGCAGCTCCTGTTGAAGGTTGTACTTCTTGAGTTGCCTCAGGATGTACAGTCTCTGCTGGGCCTTCTTCCAAACAGTGTCAATGTGTGAGGACCATCTCAGGTCTTGAGAAAGGGTGGTTCCTAGGAACCGGAAGTGATCCACAGTAGACACGGTGTTGTTGTGGATAGTGAGGGGAGACAATTTAGGGGGTGATTTCCAGAAGCAGGGGAAGAAGATGCTTCCCAGCCTCGCCTGCTGCTGCCGGCGATCCACTGACAGGTGTAGGCTGGCACTGATAGCTGGGTAAGCTTCAGGTGGAGGATGTGAGGGTTGATGGTGTTGAAAGCCAAGCTGAAATCTACAAACAGGATCCTGGTGTATGTCCCTAGGTGGGTGAGGTAGTGCAGGATGTAATGAAACCCAAGTTGATACCATCATCTGCCGACCTGTTTGCCAGGGGGGTCCAGCAGGGGGGCCTGTAAGGTCCTTCAGGTGCTTCAACACCAGTCACTCAAAAGATTTCATGACCTGTAGTCATTTAATCCTGTGATGGAGCGTTTCTTGGGGACTGGGATGATGGTGGAGTGTTTCAAGCAGGAGGGCACCTCACACAGCTCCAGAGACTTGTTAAAGATATGAGTGAAGATTGGGGTTAGTTGGTCAGCACATCAGGAGCTTTCTTACTATTCAGATGCCGGAATACCCTGCTCTGATCCTTAGTGCAGGCAGTGCGAGAAGAGGGGGTTAGAGAGTTATTGTTGGCAGATGCACATCAATTTATGTGAGAGTGATGTGTGATTGGCTGGCAATCAAACCGAAAGAAACAGTTCAGATCCTCATCCAGGTGAGGTGTCATCACAGCACAGGAGGTAGGACTCCCATAGTTGGTAATAGTCTGCAAACTTCTCCATACTGAATTGTTGTTAGCTGAGAAGCTGTTTTTTTTATTTTTTTCACTGTGTGATCTTTTTGTCAGTGTGATCTCCTTTGTCTGTTTGTTTCTTGACCTGCTTATACAGGGCCAGGTCTCCACTGTGGTAGGCCTCATGTTTGGTCTGAGGCAGCCGCCTCAGATGTGATGAAAACCATAGTTTATTGTTGCTGAAAGTGCAATAGGTTTTGGTCTGCACACAAATGTCCTCAAAGAAGCTCATGGGAGATGATGTGGTCCATAAACACAATGTATGAGCTCATGTGTCGAAACTAGTTTGTCTTCATCTAGTGCAACCTTTATAGAATAAACTTGGTGCAAGAAACATCTCCATACTAGTGTTGCAACCTTTTCAACACAAAATGTCTGAATCATGTCAAATATTCATCATAAGATAACTGTATTTTTTATACTTTATCAAGTATTTAGAATGGAAAAAGAGCACAGTTTCATCATAATACTGCAAGCAATATTGCAAGCAAAGATCAGGAGACTGGCCTCTAGTCAAACTTTCAGCTTTGGGTTTGGTGAGTGTACCACAGAAGTTATTGATAGGAACAGAAATTATGTTGCTATTGATTTAATCACAAAAAGACACCTGATGTAGTCTGATACAACTTGAAGCCTCTCTACACAATACTGCCAAACACTTATTCTATCACAATGGATTACTGATATCAGACATATGTATGTAGCTTAGCTGCTTAAAAAAGGAACCCTATCTAGCTGGACTTATATTCAGCATACAGTGCCTTGCATAGGCAGTTGTACCCCATTAACTTTTTCACATTTTGTCACATTACACCAAAAATGTCTGTGTACATTGTTTGGATTTTCTGTAATCAATCAAAACATAGTAGTGTATGATTGTGAAGTGGGAAAAAATTATTTATGCTTTTTACATTATTTATTTTTAACAATTAAAAATCTGAAAAGGAGTTCCTTGTTTGTAGTTAGGCCATTTAAAATTACGTTGTAGAACAACTTTTTCCTCTATTTACTGCTGTGGGGCTTTTAGGGTGTCTCCTCTAGCTTTGCACATCTAGCAACTAAAATTATTGCACGTAGTTCTATGTAAAATAGCTCAAGCCCTGTCATATTGGATGGACAGCAGTAAAGATCTGGTTTCAAGTCCTGCCATAGATTCTCAACTGGTCTTTACTTAGACCATTTGAACATGTTAATATACTTTGATCTCATTGCTCCATTGTGGCTCTGTTTTAAAAGTGAACCTCCAATCAAAGATATTTTCTTTTCCAGGATTGCACTGTACTTAGCTCCATCCATCTTCCAATTAACTCTGACCAGCTTCTATGTCGCAGCTGAAAAAAGTGGGGACATAGAACCACCTTTGTGTGTTTATTTGGGCGATGGTCTGCTCAAGGTAATGTGCAATGTTCCTGTGGCTCTCTTTCAACACTGGGTTTCTTCTTCTTGCTGTTCAATAAGGCTAGATTTGTGACGATGTAGTTGTTCTGAAATATTCTGTTTCTCTTATTAATGCTCTTCTTGCCTGCCCCTTCAGTGTAAAGTAGGTGAAATGCATTTTGTAGATTTGCCGTTGTCCCATGCTCTTTCCTTTTTCAGATAATGAATTGAACAGTGCTCTGTGACATGTTCAAAGATTAGGATGATGTTTTATAACCTAACCCTGCTTTAAACTTGCCACTCTCTTTATTCCTGACCTGTCTTCTGTATTTCTTGGTCTTCTTGATGCTGTTTGTTCTCAAATGTTCTCTAACAAACGCTGTCTTCCCAGGGCCTGCAGCAACCCCCGGCAGCAAGATGTCCCGTCACCAAGCAGGGGAGACCCCCCAAAATGTTGGGCAGGCACCAGCCTGACATTGTATTTCACTTCCTTGCACCATTTCACTTCCAGTTCGTGAGAGGTCTAAAGAAAGGGACACCAAGCAGAGCTCAGCCCTCAACCAGCCCAACACACCTACGGGTGTGCCATAGGACACCAGACACGGGCCTACCACTTCAGCACGTGGCCTGAGCACCCACACAGACAAAAAGTTGTCTAGGGAAAGAATGTTTGGCAGAATGTAATTTATTTATATATTTTGAAGCAGGTCTGATCCATTGCAGTTCTGTAGTTTACCAACATTTTACCAATCACAGTGTGGTAGATGCACACAAGTCCAGTAACAGAATTGAATAGTAATATTAAATGTTGCAAATAAGGAGGATGGCACAGCACCTACCAAGAAGGTTCAGTGCACTATAAATTGCAAGTTTCCTCATTCTGGAAATTGACGTAGCACTGTGAAAAATGCATGATACTCAATGTTGACCAAATACAAGATGTGTGATTTTGTGGTTTATTTAAGCTCAAGCTGTTAAAAGTAATTTGTACTTGTCTAGCACCATTTTTGAGAGAAGCTTCCTCTAAGGAACATTGCCTACGTTGCTTTTCAAAAGCAAAATCTCTGTTCACATGATACATTTTGAGCAAGCAGCTTAGTGGGAAGCAAAGCTAAGAAAATGTTAGATGCACTTTATGAGCTTCTTGTTATCTGTAGCTCATGTTTTCTTCTACATTTCTGATAAATAGCCTTCATTCTTCTCATTCTGAGTCATATTTACTTTACTACTTTACTACCTGGCTGCACAGTGGCGTAGCTGGTAGCACTGTTGCCTTGCAGCAAAAAGGTCCTGGGTTTGACTCCAAGCCGGGGGTCTTTCTGCATGGTGTTTGCATGTTCTCCCCGTGCATGCATGGGTTCTCTCCAGGTACTCCGTATTCCTCCCACAGTCTCTAGTGAGCATTCACACATGCCATATTATACTGCAGTTTACTGCTTCTTTGCATCTGCTTATTAACATTTCACTGTAATTAAAATAAAGTTGTATCTAATCTAATCTAATAAGCAAATCAGACGAAATTACATTCTATATTATACATACATCACAGGCAACATGTATCTAATAGGGTTTTCATTTTAATTAGGAATCGTCATTTTTATTAAATAGCTGTAACACTCCTCTCCTATAACTTTTGTATATAGTCATATAGTTTTTGTATATACTGCATTGTACAAATGTTATTTGAATTGGAGGTTTGATGTTCATATTTGTATTTATAAGTTATTACTATTAATATTTATTCACTTATTTACAGGATATTTATTTTGTGTTTTTTTTCTCCAAGTTTTTTGCTCCCAATCTTGACTGTCTATCACTTTTTCTTTTTTAAACTAAGTACCAAAAAGCCTGACAAACAGTTCAAAACTGGTGGAGGCTTTTATAATACTTTGGTAACAAGTGGTATCAGGCAACTTCATGAACACTTGAAGTAGACTATGTCAACACCAATCAGTAAAACAGGAAGTGGACTTTTAACTTCTACTTCAAACACAGGTACAAAACGTTTACAAGCTTAAAACACTGTCCATCATAGCAGGGGCCCAATATTATCAATTACACTTTCTTTACCAGGCAAAGTCACATGGTGACAACAGCTGGAAAGTGCTTTGTGAGACAGATTTTAATTTAAAAAGAAGTATTTTTTGACAAGAAATATTTAGATTTTAAAAATTTCAAGGTATGCAGGATATTGTTACAGCCACAAGTATATATATAAAAAATAAAAAATAAAGTTTTAGTTGTAAAAAACAAAAAGAAAAATTGAAAAATGAAACATTTTCATCACGATTTGGAATCGTCCTGGTACCACTCTATCTTAGAACATTTTGTGATGGGGCAAATACCCAAAACAATGTGGTATCTCTAGCATTCTGCACAGAAATGTTGATACAACTGCTAGGAGCACTTGCAGCACTGCCACAGTTACATACGGTTTGTTAGGCTGATGACATGCCCAGATTATTTTTCTTTTTCCATCTTTGCACACCTCTCCCTGATAGTTGGATGACAGTACAACACCAGCAACATCAGGCTTCTTCACTGTTATTGTAGCATGCAGAAGAGAAGCAGGTATATATATATCTATATATATATATATAGATATATATATAGTCACCTTTTATCATGAATATTACGACACTGATGTAATCAGGTCTCTTGGTCAAAGAAGAAAATCCAGCATTTTAACCTTCAATCTTCTGAGTTGCTTTGCACTCTCAGGTCCAAAACAAGAATATGAGTGAATATAAAGACATCTCTCTCTCTCTCTCCTTAGAATCACAAAATAGAAGCTGTAATATCCTCAGTTAGCACTGTGTGATGGGTTCATATGGCCCATATTATAAGCTGAAAGTGAATCTCTTTCCTTAGAAGATAAAATATACTGGAAATTAAATATGCAGCCCTGAACTACAGTTCCCATTATTATGTGCAATGGTGCACCACAAGGATACCCTTGATGCAAGCAAAGAGATTTCTGTATATGGGCCAAACTTGCAGAGCTTGTTCACTTGTACTTTGTATGTCCCCTGCTGGAAGGCTGAGGGAATTGCAGAGATGTGGACAGTTGGATGAACATATCTTTGCACAAATTATATACAGTTAATTGATGAAAATAAATGATTAACACTTCCATTTTTGAAAGCATTTTTTGTTTACAGCACTTTTTCACACCTGCCTAAAACATTTGCACAGTACTGTATATATAGATAGATATATCTATATACAGGTCCTTCTCAAAATATTAGCATATTGTGATAAAGTTCATTATTTT